>ML781791.1:374175-410900 GCA_009831015.1 Picea engelmannii | reverse complement strand
AGTTTTTTCAAGTTTCCAGTTTATGAGTCAATTTTAACATTTTCATTTGTGATGGTATAAGTTGTTAACGTTATGGTTTCAATTAACTCAAAATTTCAACTCCAAAAACAAAAATGGTGCTACTAATAACATCGGTTTTCGATTCACAGGTCAATTGTTCACAATGATATCAGTTGTCAAGGCCCTAATTTGAATCGAGTCTCAATTTTAACCACTTCCCCATAAAAGGGTGCTACCTATAGCGCTACTTTTTGAAATGGGGGTAAAAATAGCCACTAAATATGACCTCTAAAAAATGAGAACTCTAGAGAGTTATCGTTAAGTTGGTAACTTTGTTGGGGCATGTACACAAGTCCAATACAAAAAAAGAAGTGATTCATGTCAAATGTAATTGCTATTAGGTAGATCACATTAAACATCATCTTCAAACTTCACAATAACTCATAGAATTCATACAATTTTCCAAGTTTAGGTATGGGAAGGTTATAGTTGATCCAGATTTATGAGAATAAAGAAATGAAAACACAGATTTATAATATTAACACAGAGACACATTGAATAACAACATCGATATAGTAAAAATGGACTTCTATTAAATAAGAAATATGTTGAAACTGTAAAATGTAGACATAAACAAGCTTGCTAGAATGGTGACAACTTATCTCTGAGAAGAGATGTAAGGGCTATGCTCATTCGCAAGAAGATGAGTACAATGAGACTTTGAAGGCCTTTTTACAATAAACTTGAATTCCAAAACCCTATAAATCCAAAAAACCTAACCCTAGGAGATGAAGCACCAAAAGTCATGTGGGCCCCGTTGGGCTAAGTTGGTACATCGACTTCTTAGGGTCATAACTTTTGCATACGATCTTCGTTTGGGGCACACGATAGCTCGTTGGAAAGGTATTGATGAGGAGATTAATTTATGGGGATAAATAAGAGCCTTAAATTATAATTTAGGTTCCCAATCATGAAAAAATGTCATTTAGGCCCTCAAATGGCCCCAGAAGTTTAGGACTCGAAAAACTGCTAAAAATAGTAAATTGCCATAAAACTATTTTTAGCCATTTGGAATAGGTGGGTGGCAACCAAAATCCTCCTAGATCAATACTCCCCCATTATTAAGCAATGGTCTCCATTGCATTGAGTTCCCCCATTAGATGAGGAAATTTCTGTTGAATTTGGCCCCAGGTGAGCCACTTGCCTTGGTGCAGGAACTGCCCTACTTTGACAACCCGATAAAGTTGGATCCTATGCTCATGAGTTCCCTTGGAATGTGTTTCCATGATATGATCATTGGATTCTTGTTCCATGCAATCATTTTTTATCTCTGTTGGTGTCAAATGCTCTGCTATCTCTGAGGTGTCCAATAATGGTGCAAAATATGGCCGAAGGAGGTCCACATTGAACACTGGGTGCAAGCCAAGGAAGGGGGGAATGTTGAGATAAAAATAATTGTCACCCACAGCCTTGGTGATGGTGTAAGGTATATAATGGAGTGTACGAAGCTTCTGATGAGGCCATGTAAGGCATTCTTTCTACAAGTGCAACCAAACTTTGTCTCCCACCTGAAACTTGTGTGGCACCCAATGTTGATCATGGCGTTGCTTGTGCTTGGAATTGGACTTTTGTAAAATATCTTGAACCTGTTGGAGGATGTGTTGGATCCACTCAATGAATCAGGTGGCTTTGTCAATGGGATGATTATGCCTGGGTGGTTGCAAGGGGTAGTGTAACATCCATGGGACCCAATGGTTGAAATCCAAACCCCACCTAAAAGGGGTTGTGGTCGGTTGAGATATTTATGGATCTATTGTAGCTATGTTGAGCATAGGGAAGAGTCTTGTCCCATGTGCGAGGGTGCTTGGAATTGTACATGCGTAGGATATGCACAATCATCTAGTTGATGACCTCGGTTTGGCCATCCGTTTGGGGGTGGAAGGTAGTGGATTTGGTGAGCTTGGTGCCCAACAATTACCAAAGGCTCAACCAGAATGTGTAGAGGAACTGAATGTACCAATATGAGATAATGGTTTTTGGGATACCGAAATGCACCCACACTCGTTCAAAGAAGAGCTTGGCAGTGATCTATGTTGTGATGCTCTTCTTGCAGGTGGCTAGAATCTCCATCTTAGAAAAATGATCGACAACCACAAAAACAAAGTCATTTCCCCGCTTGGTGGATAGAAGGCCCAACATGTAGTCCATTGAGATGGATTCCCAGGGCCTGTCAGAAGCAGGCATAGGGTCATACAAGCCTTGTTTCTTAGTGGTTAGTTTGAAAATATCACAGGAAGTGCAGGACCAAATATACTTGCTGACATATTATCTAAGTTTCGTCCTGTAGAAGTGTCACTACAACATTGCCACTATTTTTTCCATGCTGAAGTGTCCTATCACTCGACTTTCGTGGGATTCCCAAATCAGTTTCATTCACTCGCTTGATGGAACAAAGAATTGTCCTAGATGGCATAGTATCCCATCTTGAAGATGGAAATTAGTGACAATTATGTTCTCTCCCAACATTTGGTAGGTGTTGGCGAAGTCAAGATCTATCTCATAGAGGTGGGGCCATCCACAGGTCTCGTGGCCACAAGATTCTAGAACCGTGGTGAGTTACACGAATGGAGGTCGACTGAGGCAATCAATGACTTGATTGGTACTTCATGTTTTATACTTTATGTTGAGGTGGAACTGCTGCAAGTATGTGGACCACTTTTTATGTCGGTCATTATGCAATTTTTCTTGTGTCTGCATGAACTGAAATGGTTGATGATCAGTGTGGATGATTGTCTCCTTCCTGAGAATGTAATGCTTCCACTGGCGACAGGCTTGCACAATGGAGTACATTTCTTTGTCGTAAGTAGAGTACTTATGGACAACATCTAATAATTTCTCACTATGATAGGCCAAGGGGTGGTTGTGTTGAGTGAGTATTGTTGCCGCAACATAGTCTAAAGCATATGTCTTGATTTTAAGGGATTGTTGTAGGTCAGGTAATGAAATCACCGGGGCTGATCACAAGTGCTACTTCATATCAATGAACGTTTGTTGTTGGGACAGGCCCCACACAAATTTTTCTTTACCACCACCCCTTTTTACTTGGTTGAGGGCCCATGCAATATTGGAGAATCCCAACATGAAGCTGTGATAGAAATTAGCAAGGCCTAAGAATCTCTTAAGCTCAGTTAGCATTGTTGGGGATGGCTAGTCATGGATGACTTGGATCTTGGTTGGATCCACATGCACACCATGTGGATAAAAAATGTATCCTAGGTAGTGGACTATGTCCATGCCGAAAGAGAATTTTTCCAAGTTGGCATATAGCTTGTGATGTCACAGAGTGTGTATAGATTACTGAATATGTTTAAAGTGTTTTGCCCAAGTCTTGTTGTAGATGAGGATGTCATCCAGATACACCACTACAAAATAATTGGTGAAAGGCCACAAGATATCATTCATCATCCTCATGAAAGTTGTTGGGGAATTTGTCAAACCAAAGGGCATGACCAACCATTCAAAAATACCTTCTTTTGACTTGAAGACAGTATTCCATACATCTTTCTGCTCTACTAGGACCTGATGGTAGCCATACTTTAGATCAATCTTACTAAAGTATTCGAATCCCTTGAGTTGATCAAGGAGATCGTTGATTTGGGGAATCGGGTACTAGTTCCTGACTGTGATTTTATTTAGGCCCCAGTAATCAATGCAAAGTCGCCACGTCTTGTCTTTCTTCTACACCATCATGATTGGGCTTCCACAAGGTGATGAGCTAGGTCAGATGTTCCCCTTGTGGAGCAGTTATTTGATCTGACACTTGATCTCCTCATTTTATAACAAAGAGTGACGATAGACTAGTCCATTGGATAGCAATGCACAGGGGGTCATATCGATGGAATTCTTAACCTGACAGTGCAGAGGTACCCCAATAGGTGAGGAGAATATGTCTTTGTATTCTTCCATGAACTTATCCACTTTCTTCTGATGTGTGGAGAACTCGGTCACGGAGGCCATGGACGTGGATGCAATATTTTGCTCACTCTAAGAACAAATCACGAAGAAGACAAACTTCCCAGTTTGAGAGATGATATTCATTCATTTCTTGGTAGAGATCAAGGAAATGGCACTAGGTGGTACTACCTTGGGTATCCTATATAATTTCATGTTCAAAGTAATAATAACACTGCGAGGCCTAGACTCATATACAACATGATGTTTCCATAAATAAGGTTGACCCAAAACATAAACATCACAAAATTCAAGGGGAACAAAATCACGCAATACCTCATCTTTGAATGGCTCTATGTCGTATGGAAGTCGACACTTTTGGTTGATGCAAAGATCACTCCCTCGGCAGAGCCATTCGATGGTGTAGGGTTGTGGGTGTGGTGTTTTCGGAAGAGGTATCTACTTGATGACCTCTGCTGATATGAGGTACTTATGGCTACCATTATCAATGATGAAGTGCAGCGGAGTGCTACTTACATATGTGAATGAAAGAGGTTCTTACCTTCTATTGATGCTTGAATCTTTTAGCACCAAAACGACAACCACACGAGGATATAAATCCCCCTACATTTTTATAGAGGTGGTACTCCTCTTTAGTTTAGATTTCCTTGGGACTTTAGATCTTCAGAATGCAGGACTTTGCGGAAGTTCATCATGGTAATCAAATAAATATAAAATAACAAGGAAGAAATTCTTTTGTTTTACTTTTAAAGAAATTTCCTAAGAAATTACCAGGAACCGCACACTTCAAACATTCAACAAAAATAGATAAAATTTCCTCACATCCATCATAGTTTAAGATAAATATTTATTAACACAAAAAATAAACAAGAAGATGATCCACATGCATAAGAGAACTTTAACAGAGTGGACACATGGTTATATCAAATAAATATAATGATAGATCAACCTCAAATACTTTATATTCTGAACACGGTGGTTACAAAGCACTGTCGAGATTGTTCCCAAAGTATCTCTCTTGAAATTTCTAAAAAATATATAGTCTGATACATATTATTTGAAATTTAAAATGCGTTTGTCTTAAAGACTAGGATTGGGGCTCCTGTGGACCATAAAGAAAATAAATACAAGAAATAATATCTTATAAAGAAGATGGTGGGCGGTAGAAGAACAACAAGACATGGTAAGAAGAAAAGAGGAGTTATTAGTCTTCGGTTAAACCTTTCTAGTGAAAGAGGTGGAATAAATGAATTGATAACGAAAAAGAAATATGTGATCAGCATAAACTTACTATGATTGTCTGTCTCTACAATACTCATTGTTGGACCTTTGATGGAGCCTCTTTTCTCTTTTTAAGGAGAGATTTTCTAACTACTTGGGTAGTTAGGGTTTCTCCCTTCTAGAAATTTACGTACAAGTTACTTCTTGAAACATTCCCTTTAATTAATACCTCATTAATTCCTCATTAATGAATTCACATCATTAATACAAGTATATTGAAAGTGGGTCCCTCTCCTTTTTTAATAAAAGTTTAATTAAACTTTTATTTTTGAAATTTAATTAATTTCCCTTGAAAAGAGGATCATTGTGTTTTAATTCTCTGGGAATTATAATAAAGATTTTAGCCATGGAAATAATTTCATAAGTGATCTTCATTTTCTTATCTTTCCAGCGATATAATTTTTTTCCAAATCCGTCGCCTGGATATCAAGATATGAGCTCATGAAGTTGAGTTGTCACACATGCCCATTAAAAATGAAGTTGGCTGATCTTTTAATTTCTGGGGAAAATGTAGAAACCTTCAGCCTTTAAAACCTGTACCATCATCTTCTACGTTGAAATAACTTTCCAACGGTATAAATTTTGTGCGATTCCGACACCTAGAGATCAAGTTATAGTCTCTGCAAGATCGTGACTCAACCACCATTGATCAAAATTCATGGACAAATCTAGGCCCTTGGATTAAATTTTGTCCAACCATTGATATATTGCCATGTGTCTCCAATTAATTGGCTTCCATGTGGCACTCCTCTATAGGATTAAACATATTTCTATGTCATCCAAGGAGATGTGGGCACATGACATAAGGTTACATGTGGGTTAAATAAAATAATGTATAAAATGGAAAAGTTAAAAGGTGGGTAATATAATAAAAATAAATTTTTATGAAAGGAGTTAAGTGTGGGAGGGACGGGAATGTAGAAAAGGGGGAAAGGGTAGCGTAGGGGGAGGGTAGAAATGTAGGTGGCAAAAGATGGGAGGGAGAAATGTAGGGAGCAGAGTGAGAGGAAGTGATGCAGGTGAGGTGAGGTGAGAGTGTCGAGGAAGGGTTGTTGGCGGGTTGGGAAGTTGGGGGGAGGGAGTGAGTTGGGTTATGGTGAGTTCGACCGAACGTTGTAATTCAAATAAAATCTAAGTAGAGAGGAGAATGACGTGTTCCCATGAGAGATTCTATGAAGATTTTTTATGGGTTTTGAACCCAACACAAGAAGATTTTCAAGGGACTTGAACCTAAAAAAAAATTAAAAGCGCTTCCAAAATATTAGTTTTATTCCACATAAAAGATGCGTATTTTTCCGCTTTAAACTTTAAACCTGGATATCTTGAGCATACGAACTCGGATTTCCGATACGAAAAATGTGTGACGAAGCTAAGACCGGGGACCACATAACGAACTTATAATAGTTCAAAAATTTTCATCTTTCGATATCATTTTTTTTATTAATCCAAGAGCGGGAAAATATAGATGACCAAATTTTGGTCAACCTTCCTCTGTCTCATCAAGTTCACAGGGTTGGATCTTGATGGTAGCAATGGTGGCATAAGGTTCTATGTCAATGCTCTGTCTCTCCTTTTCTAGTTCTAATTTAGAGTCGGAACCTGCGTCTGATTCATAGGCTTTCACCTCTACCACCAATGATTGCTTAGGGCGACAATCAACAGTGTTATGATAGAGGCTCTTATGGAAGTCGCGCCATTTCCTGGTATCTTTCTTCGTCTTTCAGTTGTCCTTATTTTCTTATGGATTGCAATAGTTTTCCTGAGGTTTTCCATCTTTTCTCTATCCTTTGTTTTGCGAGTTGGGGCTGCCCTCACCCTGCTTCTGCTATGAGGGGTTCCTAGACCCAAAATTGTGTGTCTTTGTTTTAATCTTCTGCTCGATTTTGATGACATATCGATAGGTCGTGCCTAAGGACGAGATGTCCAAAAACTCCATTTTTCCCTGGATGTATATATGAATACCACCACAATACTTCAACACCAGGTGTCACTCAGAATATTTGATACCCAACTTGGTGCGCAAGGTATAGAAGATATTTGTGAACTCTGACACTAATTGGTCCCTTTCCTACCATGGTGTGGTCCATTTTGTATACATGTCGTAATAACTTCCAAAAGGGTAGTATTGTTCCTTAATAACATCCTTGAAGGATTCCCAAGTAAGTGCGACTATAAATAATGAGGATTCCTCCATTTCCTTTTGCTCACATAAAGTCTCCCACCAATATTTGACATGGGGAATGACTTTGAGGAGCACAAAAGTAATATTTTCTCTATTCAAAAAGTTATGGATGGGAAAATACACTTCTAACAGATTCAACCATTTGTCTACAACATTGGTGTCTATCTGACCTTCAAATATAGGAATATCAAAGTTGATATGTACCTTGAAGGGGGCGTCGCCTCTGCTCGAGGTATATGTGTCACTTGTCAGTAGTTGTCGAAGTATTTGTGCAAAGTTATCCATCATCTTATTCCTCTGTCGCTCGAGGGCTTCCTCGAGCAACATTTTGAAATGATCTCCTATCTCGTCATCTTTATTTTTTCCCGCCATGGAAGGTTTCTTGGGCGTGAAAGACCATTTTTCCTCAAGAGAAACCAGCTTGGGACCCAACTTTCTATACCCTGACCTCATCAGGTACATGCACTAAAAAACGACAAGGATCAGACCGCTTTGATACCACTGATTTGGATTTATGAGAAAAACAAAATGAAAACATATATTTATAATATTAAGATAGAGACATAGTGAATAACAACAACGATACAGTAAAATTAGACTTCTATTAAATAAGAAATATGTTGAAACTGTAAAATGCAGACCGAAACAACCTTGCTAGAATGGTGGCATCTTATCTCTGAGAAGAGATGTGACGGCTACGCTCATTCGCAAGAAGATGAGTACAATGAGGCTTTTAAGGAATTTTTACAATAACCCTAAATTCCAAAACCCTATACATCCAAAAACCTAACCCTAGGAGATGAAACACCAAAAGTCATGTGGGCCCTGTTGGGGTAAGTTGGTACATCAACTTCTCGGGGTCGTAACATTTGCATACGATATTCTTTTGGGGAGTATGATAACTCATTGGAAAGGTCTTAATTAGGAGCTTCATTTAGGGGGTTCAATCAAATATTTTGTTGATATTTGAAGTGGATTATTGTAAAAAAATGTCGTTTAGGCCCTCAAAATGGCCTCGAAAGTTTAGGACCCGAAAAACTGCTAAACATATTAAATTGCCAAAAAAATATTTTGATCTAGTTGGAATAGGTGGATGGCCACTAATATCCTCCTAGATCAATCATTTTCCCCTATTACATGTGTCGGTACCTAGGAGGAGAAGTATTTCGCAAGTAAACCATCAAGGAGCATGTGTGATGATAGATGGTATGTGTGGGGTTTAACTTCATGAGTGACATGCATAGTCATGTATGTAAGATATTCATCCACGTGAGTGGCTTTGTAATGAGGGATCACTTATGCAATGAGTTTCCCTTTCCTCAACATCGTGTCTTTTCAAACCCCTATTTGCCTTTTTCTTTATTTCTTTAACATTTTCTAGCTTTTGACTTTCATTTAGTCCTTTTTTAGATATGAATTCAGTGAATAGGACTTGGGGGTGATGGCCTCATAGTGAGGGGGAATTTTTCATGCTTCGTTTTTCTTTAGTTTTTTCTTAGCTATTTATTTTTTATTTCATTTTCTTTGCATTTTGATTTTAGAACTTTGTTATTTTCCTTATATATATAGTTTCATCAACCTCAAGCATTCAAGCTCCTTCTTCTCATGATATTATGAAGCATGAACCTATATGTGTGGCATATGACCACTAACCCAAAAAATGGAAAAATGGATATTGGAAAAGGTGGATAATGTTATGTATGGATCGAGATATGGACACTCTACCCCTATCAAATCCCCCTAGTAATACAACTCTTCCTAAGAGTGAAAATACTTATCTATGAGGGAATGATTACCACCAAGGTGAAACAAGGAAAAATACACAAATTTAGAGCATCAAGATCCATTATGTGACTCAACCACTTGATCACCACTTTCATGACAAGTACATAAGGCATTAACACTTAATATGAAGTAATGAAACAAGTTACTTCTTGTGGATCAAGAACCATAGTCATCAAGTGAGAGTGAGTTGAGTAAAATATGGAAAGCATCATCAATCATCTATCTTTGGAGAACCATGGGTGTCGTCTATGAGACTATTGTCTTAGAGAAAAAAATATCTCTAGTTACCCATCGATATGAGGGGGTAACAAGGCCACAACAAGAGATATTCATTTAGGTGGTGAGGACTTTAGTTAACCATTTACTCTAGAATTCAAAGGAAAATACAAGAAATATCTTAGTAGCATTGCAATATCCCTTAGGAGGCTTAGGAAAATCGATGACAAGAGTGATGTTTATAGCTTCTATGTAGTCCTAGTAGAGCCAATATTTGCTAAGAAATCCATTGACATAACATGGGAGAAAAGATATATTGGGCTTGCAAATTTATCCTTGTCCAAGATTCAATGAGGGGTTTTACATAAGCTTGTTGATATGAACCTAGAGATGGATTGTATCCCTCATGTGGTTATTGGTTGCTAAATTGACTTTCAGATGTCTTACTTATGATAAGGATGATCGACGCAATATGACGGAAGTCTCTACCCATTTCTCGCAACTCAAACAAGTTGAAGGTGGTTGTCGAGATATAGACATGTAAAAATACAATCAGAAGGACTCGAAGGGTCCACGGTTTGAAGACAACGAGGGATGCAATGGAATACAAATCATTGTTCAATAGCCCAAGATGCTTGTGGATTAAAGAAACTATACCTCTTTGGCGTTATGAGACATGGATATGGGGATTGTTTTCCAATAGTTCACAGGAGATCCGAGATCTAGAAGTTTGGTATCCTACCTTTACGAGGATGACGAGATATTTCAAGTGCTAATGATGTCCAATGATACTAGGAAACTTGGATCACAACTAGAAGGATATACCTTTCAGTGGAAAAAGGAGCAACTTGAAGGAGTCTTATTGGTCCAAGCATTGTTTTCAAAGATAATCTTTTGAAGAATGTCTAGTTCTATTTTTAGTTGTGTTAAGTCAATGTGTGTTCCTTTCAATGAGTTTTGTTTTTTTTATGGTATAATCCTTAAGAGGGGGTGTTATATTATAAAGCTTGCTTATGTAATAATGACAAGTTGTTAGGCATTAAGTTATTGGATGATGGTTGAGATGATCACTCAACCATCTTATCTCTATTAAAAATAAGCTAGATTTGAAAACAAAATATAGTCTTTATAAAAAAGACAAACATTATCGTATTAAGTGAATTGAAGCTAATATTAAATATCTTTTTAAAATTCCTCCAATTCATCCTTCATTATTTATCATTTATGAACCATAATCTATATTTCTTATAAATATAAATATTAATTTGAAATTTTAAAATTTAAAATAAAACATTAATTAAAAAATTATATTGTTCATTCATTCATTGTATTGCAATGATTTCACTCATATTTGTGTAAGGTAACAATATTTTAAAAATTAAATTAAATTAATTTCCAATAATCAATAACAAAGTTAATGCACATTAATAGCATATGTACTCAAGTTAATCTACATGATCCATTTCCAAATGAGCCAACTACAAGAACACCATTGTTAATTTCATGGCAAATCTTGCTCTCATTCTAGATCCAACGGTTCAATAAATATGTCAAATTACTTTTCAAAGAGACGTTTTCTTTAAGCTTTACCTATCATAACCTTAAAGGTATTCTTTATGAATACAAGGTGCCACAATATGACTTTGTATCTCAATCTAAGTTCATAAATGAATCATTAATACAAGAAAAATACTTGAGGAAGAGATAAATAAAATGTTATTTGTTAGAATCATACATATGGTAAATAGGCAATGGTGTACACGTTGAAACTTGAGGAAGAGATAAATAAAATGTTATTTGTTAGAATCATACATATCGTAAATAGGCAATGGTGTACACGTTGAAAGACGGGGTGGTTTGAGAGAATTTTAAGCATTGAACACATATCCATGCTTATGTTTCAAATGGGCCATTCGAGTCATAGATGGCACATAAGATGAAATATTTTATTAAGAAATTGCAACTTGCTTGGTGCAACATTGGGCACGAAACTTTGGTAAATATTTTTCTTTTTATCACTTCTCATGGCCCGGTAAAGATTAAAGTAACCTTGGTGGTAAAAAGTATATGAAAGTTTTGAGAGGTTATTAAAGTATTTTTATGGGCATATGTTTTATCAAGGATATTATTTTTTTTAATGATCATTGTTTATGGTGGTCTCCTTTTCTCAAAGATGATGATAAGTTGTTAGGAAAAGGGCTTTACTTCTAAACCTCGGGCTTTTAAGAAGCTCTTAAGAAAAGACATCATGTCAAATAACGATTTGTTTGAGTGTTTCTCAAGGGAGTAGATTTCTTGGCTTTAGCTTAAAATTAAGTTTGGTTTAATCGGCCAAAACTAATAGAAAATACATCATGTTAAACAACGATTTGTTTGAGTATTTCTCGAGGGAGTAGATTCCTTGGCTTGAGCTCAAAACTAAGTTTGGCTTAGTTGGCCAAAACCAATGGGATCATCCTTGATAAAGTGTCAAAGTTGATTCCTTACGATCTTTGACTTAAGTTGGGGTTGTAGTCATTTCGACCCTTGGGGTGAGACCAAAGGTGGAGTAGATCTAAATTAGCCTTTCCCAAATATCAACTTACTTATGCTTGAAATGATTAGTCACTAGGCTAGATCTTAACAGTTTCTTGAATAAGCTCTAGAAGATGAAGGCAGAGAAAAAGACTTGGATTTTTAGGTTGTGCAACCCGTGGAACACTGTGTTAGAACTTAAGAAATTTATGTTCATTTGGTTGTTCATAATGGGAAGGTTTCCCTTAGATAAGAGGCTAGGATTATGCGAGTGTTTGAAATCTTGGTTGCCCTAACTATGGGCATGTTGAAACCCTTAAACACTCATTTTGGTTTTCCCCCCATGCCAACTATGCATGGGGTTAGGTGGACATTTGGTGCAACCAATTTCTCGCTACAACCGCCTCTTGGAAAGCGACTATGTTAGGAGATCACCTACCTTGGGCTATAGAGTTTCAATCAATTACCTAGTTGTTGGTGTGTGTTGAGATTCTTTTCTTTATATGGAAGAAACACAACGATATTGTTTTAATAACACATTTAAACCTTCTCTCGCTATTACATGGTTTGGCAACACATTGATATGTGCAAGCTAGCTTAGGATTGTCCAAATGGATAGAATCTAAGTATAGATGTTCATCACTTACAAACATTTACTTGAATTCAAAAGTGAGTCCCCATGTAATATGAATAGGAAACCACCTAAAATATATACTTTGTTAATCAATGCAATCTACATAGTGTTAATCAATGCAATCTACATAGTGGTAAAGAGGAGAGAAAATTCCACATCATAGAATTGGTAACTTAGTCCCTGAAAAAAAAGATAGGCAGCAAAAATACAACTATCCCTTGACCGTACATAACAAAATGACAAATTGCTAACTCTACCCTAACCATTTGGACAATAAAATAGAATGTGACAATGATAAATGAAAATCAAGATTTGATTCTTGTGGAGATTGAACCAATTAAGCTCTTTCTTACTATCACATGACCTTATGCAAATTGCAAATTTCCTCTTATTATTGGGCCATGCCCTTTGCACCATGAGTTGTGTGCCACTCGAACACAGCAAGGCCCCATAACACAGGAAAGCTGTGTGCCACTATAACACAGCAAGGCCCCATAACACAGGAAAGCTATTTTACGGGGCATCTTTGGTCTCGGCCCACCCGCATGTGAGTGGAAGGAACAAAGAAAGTTGGCTATATGGTCGGCAGGACGAAGCATTCGATGCTAAAGTTCTGGGCATGCCAACCATTCGATGATAAAGTTTCGGGCATCTTGTTAAATAGTAAATTATCCCCTTCGTCGAAAGAGTAGAATGTCATTCTGCAGCCAAGTTTGACTTAGAAAATTCATTTGCGCGTGGACAGGCACCTTCGTTGCTAAAAGCGAAATGACATACCACATGGATGGCGTCCTCCTGAGTCCTACTCTTCTGGAAAAACGCCTCTAAAATCGGTGGTAATTCCAGGTGGCTGTACATCTCCGGGGCTGCAGACGCGGATGTGCGTTGTATATTTGGAATTTGACAACGTGAAGTCAATAATCCTTAGACGTCTCACCAAATTCAATCATGTTCGTTGCTCTTTCCGCAAATAACTTGCTTCGCCTATTTAAATGGCCCATCGTCTCTATGGGCTCTAAAAATCACCGCTGGAATTTGGCGACACGTTTCTTGGCAGCCCAATAATTTCTTGTTATTTTCAATGGCGAGATCTCTTCTCCAAATGAAGGTTGTGGCTACCGGCGCTCTGTCTCGATTTGGAAGTCATGGATTTGGTTTGGGATCAAATCTGGGTATTCAGACGATGTAAGCTTTCTTTACAACACCACTATTAGGATATGAGCTCCGCTTTAATGAATGTTAAATTTGGGAAATAAATACTAATTTACCAGTAGGGCCATTGATTCCAACCTGCTTTTATTTGGTTCCATTGCAGGCGAGGATACAGCGTCGTAGCAGCCAAAGTAGAGTTGTCAGCAGGATTAACTCGGGCGGACCCGAAACAAGCGGATGACAAAGCTGCTGCGAGGTCTTGGATGCCAGATCCTGTAACCGGTTACTATATACCGGAGGACCATTTTGGTGACATTGATATAGCAGAACTTAGAGACAATATTCTGAGGGACCAATCATCTACTTCTCGTGGAGGACCAAATTAACGCTGCTCGATTCAAAAGCTGTCAAGATGCGCATCTAAATGCATGTCCGGCCGATGCTCTCGATTGCAAAAGATGTACTCTGGATGGATTATTTTATGAGTGATATCAATATTGTTCTCCCAACTATGAATCGATGAACGAAATGCTGTCCAATTTCTGAATTTGAATTTGAAGTTGCCGTTGGATGACAAACTGCTGTGTTTTGGTTTGTTTAGCCTTACATTCATGAATTCTCATACAGATAAATTCTACATGGTTTTCCAATAAATAAATAAATTATAAAGAATAAAATCTGCTGGAAAAACAGTTCGATTACTTTCATTCCAATTGAAAATTGTTATAAAGCGATATCTTTGCTAACTAAAGCAGAGCAGACTTTTCATGGATTTTAAAGCTTAATATGCGTCTAATTCGAATTTACAGGAAAAGCATATAACGAAACATTACTGGAATATATAAAAAGATGGGGGCCGAATTATGAGACCCTTTGTTGATACATTTACCCAATAGTATGGCAAGGTCCTCGGTGATGGAAGCCGGAGCTCTTTTTAGGGTAGCGCTAGAATTTGTATTGAAGTTGATTTGGTTAAGAATTTGCCTCTGCATTTCAGATTATTCACCTTGATCTTTACGAAAGGTGAAGTATCTAAACCTGCAGGGTTGGTCATGAAACGATTAATCATCATATCAAATATTTCCCCAGTAGAAAGCTCTACTCCAATTTATACGCCTGAAATGTCTAACAAACCCTGCATGTAAGCCCAAACTAGCATGGAAGCTGGTTGCCAATACCCCTCCACTTTCTCCCGATGTTAATCAACCTATGGAAGGACATAGCGGTTGGGAGGTAAAACCATCAAATAAGAGATAAGAGAAAAGATTACAGAGAGCCCAACTTATCTAAGCCAACACAGGTGTAGACTCTCTTTCACATCCCAAAACTTATAAAACTTATAAGGATGCATCTAGGCAATCTCCTACCTGCTGGGTATTTCAGGAATGGTAATCTGTTTGCAATGTCAAGGGTGGTGTGTATCTTGTTTGCTTCATGAAGTTAAATTCCCAAAACTTACAAGGATGCATCCAGGCAATCTCCTACCTACTGGGTATTTCGGGACTGGTAATCTGTTTGAAATGTTGGGTGATGTTTGAAATGTTGGGTGTTTGGAATTGTTCAGGTAGGGTTTTTGTCATTGCAAGCTTGTTTCATTTCATTGATCCAGTAGATATATGTAATAAATATATGTGGGTTTACCTCTTTTCTGGTTGGTGTCATACATTTGGGTTTTTGTCCATCTACATTTATGTGCTTTTCTGCTTTCTTTGAATATGAATTTAGATTTTGGAACTTAATATTTGAGTGCCTTTAAAGATAAAATTATTTATTCAACCTAGTTGAGTGTATGAGTCTAAAAGGATAGAAGAGTAAAATTATTTATTTCCCCTCCTTATGCTAGGGATGTCGGTGGGTGCTTCAACCTAGTTGAGTGTAAGAGGATAGAGGAGTAGAGAGTAAAAAATATCCATAAACCAAGTGCAAAACTTGAGTGTAAGGGGCTTCAACCTACTTGAGTGTATGCGTTTAAGAGGATGGTTGAGTGTATGAGTTTAAGAGAATAGAGGAGTAAAAAATATTCATAAACCAAGTGTAAAACTTGAGTGTAAGAGGATAGAGGAGTAGAGAGTAAAAAGTATCCATAAACCAAATGCAAAACTTGAGTGCAAGAGGAGTAGAGAGTAAAAAATATCCATGCAAAACTTTAGTATAGGTGTTTGACTTTAATTAACAAAAGCAACTTGATTTTTGGAGATGCTTAGCCTAGTTTAAATTAAGGATTGTGCAGATTTTTTACATTATAGAAAAAGTTAATGTCTAATTATTTTGTCATTTTTTTTATTGGTTTAGTTAGATGATTTAACTCATTGTTTTTGGTTTATCTAAAGATGATTTAAGTGGTAGTTTTTCATTTGTCTTTTATAGATTGTACAATATTGGTGCATGGAATATTGATTTCACAAAATAGTGGATAATCTTATGACAATAAGTGAATAGTTAAATTTACTTGGGATGAAGTTAGAAGAAAAAAGGATAAATAATTTAAAAAAAATAGATTTTTTATGAATAATAATCTTTTGGATATTCAACTTGTGTTGGAAGTTTTTTGAATGAAGCACTTGGATGCAATAGCTTTTGAAATAGAATGTATTGAAGCAAAGAAAATGATAAATCTTTTAATGAAAAAAAAATATTAAATTTAGCTTAAAAGAAGAATGATAGTTTTCCTTCTCATCCTGAAAAATTTATTGAGTAAAAAACTCATCTTAAAGACTGAAAATTTATTGAATAAAAAAAAATGTAGTTTAACATTATACCATGTTCCAAGTATAGTATTTTTTACAAGCTTTGAAGCTTGTTGTTGATGGACCTTGTACCATCACCTTAAGTGGGAAAAGAGACCGAATAGGTCAATAGTAAAGGTGGTGTCGTAATTGTAAAGCAAATGCCATGTTCCACGTAAAGTAGTGTTAACAAGTTTGTCGAATGATGTGCCACTTAAAAAAATGTGATATCAAAATTTGAGGACAAGTATTCATGGCAATGTTATCTGATGATGCGCCACTTGCTGGAAATTTGCACTAATCCTTACGTTTTATAAGAAGCCATGTCAATAAAAAAAATAGTTGACAATGCTCATGAATTAATATCTCAATCTCCCTTTACAAAAGAATGAAGTTACAAAATTTGCGTTACATGAGAGGTTATGTGGCTTTAGTGTTATAAAATAATTGTTTTTACATTTAGGTTAAGAATATGTATTTTTTTCTAAAAGCCTACAAGTTTAAATTTAGTAGGGTATATATATTTGGGTAGATTTTATTAGTCAAATATTTAAACACAGGGGGTCCTTTTTCTTACAAACAATGATATCTCATATATCAATTTAATTTTTAACTTAACCAAATGGAAATATCAATTACACATAAAATTTAATTTTTATGTATTCTCAATATAAATATATTTACAAAACTCTTGTTAGATTCAACTTATTCTAAAAAAACAAACTCCAACAAATCCAAACCAATCACTAACCAATTATTATAAACAATATCTCCATACTAATTCACATGATAATAAGAATAATAATAAAGACAGACGAATTCATTGAATTCATTAATAATAATAAAAACAATAACGTGGTTGCTCAATTTATATTAAAAATAATAATTATAAATAACTTGGCCTATTTAAATGGCTGCTATCTATGAGTCTAGACCAGATGAGTCCACCGCTGGCGTTTGGCGAGAACATTGAGATTCCAAGTTTTGTGATCTGTTTTTGGCGTGAACGTATTCATGATGATGGCGTGTATGTTCCATCTCAAGGCCGCAGCAGCCGGTGCTCTATTCGGTTCTTGCAAACCCATGTGTCAAATGGAAGTTAGTGTGTGCATCTATCAAATTTGGAAGCGAATCTAACTCTTTCGAACTTCGAACATTTACAGGTTAAAAATATTTATTCAAACTTGATAATTGGAAACTTTAATTGTACCCAAACAATCCAGCACAAAAGTCAAATCCAGCTCCAACAAACGTGGAACGGTGCCAAAGGCAATTGAATCAAAAACTATATTTCATTCGATGGATAGGTTCAATGCCATACATGTATTTTTTTAACTTTAAATGCAAAACAGTTTTTATTGTTTTTATTATTTTTTTAATGTAAAATTTATTATAATTTAGTTGTAAATTTGTACTAAGCATAGTCATCATTGTTTTTATTAATGAATATGGACCGACTTGTCACCTTTATTTAAGTAAAATTATATCATTTAAAATAATTAGTTAGTGCAAGGGTTTTTTCACCAAGATACTTAATAACTATTGTGTTCCATTTTTGGTAGAGGCTATGGAAAAAATATATCTCGCTCTAGTTTTATCTTGTATCTAAAAACTCGTACAAAAATTATTTTACATGACTATTTATTAGTTTTTATTTGTGATTAACAATTAATAGTTTTTTTTTTTTAACCATAAAAAATTGGTAACTGGTCATGGATTAGATGGGAATCAGTGACTACTACTATAACTCATCCAACAACATTCAAATCAAATATATCAATAACTTATGACTTAGCAAGGGCTAAAACTTCCAAAAACACACCTTAAGACTATACACACCTTGGGGAAGTCTCACTTTTGAAACCCTAACAATTTCTCTTGAATTTGGTTTTCGTGGCCCGAGTTCTTTTTGCTCTACGTAGTCCGAGTTGCTCCGCTTTTGGCTCTAGTTAGAGTGGTTCAAGTTTTTGTTGGCTCGATCTGCATGGCTCGAGTCTTGTTAGATGCGGTTTCCATGGCTTGGATTTGGTTGGCTCTGGCCAACATGGCTTAGGTTTCCTTAGCTTTGTTTTTCATGGCTTAGCATGGTGGTCGGGTAGGTCTAGTTTGTTCAACATTATTTTGTTTGTTCCTCTTGAATCCTTCTAGTTCCTCTTGGACAAAATTGTAAAAGGTTAGTATTCCCTTAGGCATTATGCTCTACTACTCTTTTTATAAGAAAATGTAAGCAAACAAATCATTGGGTATGCTAGACTATCAGCTATAGGTAGGGTTAAGGTGTTATTTCAAGTGGTATATAGTGTTAAGAGTATGGACCATGGGCATCCTAAGAGATGCTGTGAGACCACCTACAGAGTTGAAAAGGAAAGAGGATTATATCATGGATAATATGAACTCCATTTTATTATTATTGGTAGGAGGATTATATCATGAATAATATGAACTCCATTTTATTATTATTGGTAGGATGCATTCTTAGGAAGATGTTAAAAATTTTGAATATATCTTCATATTAGAAACCCTACACAGTGAAAAAAGACAAATTGAAAAACTTCAAGCTTAGTGTGTTGCACTCTGACCACTAGTTTTGAGTCTGATAAGAAACACTGTTTCAACTAATTCAAATGTTAGGTTGTAAATTCCGTATGCATTGGAAGAAGTAAATGAAGATGAGACAATGTTGCAACAATAAGAGGATGTGGAAATGTTGAATGTGGATTTGAACTTTGTGGCCAATACAGAATTAGGAGGAAGCTTACAACCATCATTTTTTTATTCAATAATAATGCAAATATTTTGTAAATTTTGCTTGATAGATATTTACACAAAAATATGATATTTACATATAAATATTATTATCTCTTTATTTATACCATCAAAATTTTACACTTTAAGAAATTTAATTCTTCTCAATATCAAAATATATCAAAATTAAAATGAATGTAAATCAATTTTAATTAAAAAAACTAAAACAAATTATTATATAAAAACAACACACTACATTACTTTGAAATCTTCAATCTTACTAAACACAAATAATAACTTCTTTACTCATTAAATCTGAAAATGGATTTAACACAC
Organism: Picea engelmannii; assembly: GCA_009831015.1. Classification (NCBI taxonomy): domain Eukaryota; kingdom Viridiplantae; phylum Streptophyta; class Pinopsida; order Pinales; family Pinaceae; genus Picea; species Picea engelmannii. The sequence continues at coordinate 391,357 of ML781791.1, read as the reverse complement.
ATGGTTGCATCTCCCACCTTGCTTAATAACCTTTTTAGAAAGAATTTTTTTTAGATACTTCCAAAATAACCATCTTAAATAAGAATAATATATATAATTCAAGAACACTATATAAATAGTAATAATAATAAATATTTAAAATTTTGAGAAAAACAAAAAAATATTTCGGTAATTCTTTATATCTTAAGCTAAAGAGAGTTCTTCTTATTTGAGGGATTAGACCCCTAGGAGCTCTAATCTAGCCCGAGTTGCCCTTATTCCTACCCGGCCCAGATGCACCAATGAATCCCTCAGTTGGGTTAAGAATTAACGCATGCATGTCGGTTCGGCAGCTCAGCCTTCCTTAATGCAAGCACTTAGCAGCCCTAAGTTATCGCCGTAGGTATGGACTAGCCTGATCCGGTAGTGGCATGGACTATCCTGTACAAGTGGTATCTGCTCATTCAATGCGAGAATAATATATATAAATAATAATAATAATAAATATTTAAAATTAAAAAAATATATATATATATTTTTAATTAAATAAAAATAATATATATAATTTAATAACATTATATATAAATAATAATAATAATAAATATTTAAAATTTTGAAAAAAACAAAAAAAATGTCTAATTAAAAATAAAGTAATTCATGATGAACGCTTAAACGACTCTGACCTTAGACATGGACTAATAATAATAAATCCTCGTAACGATTTACATGGCTTTAAAAAACAATAACAATTTCAAGTCTCTTCCCAATGCAATTGCACTCGACTCAACGTTAGCAACGGCAATGAACTTGTCTTTAAGTAATGTTTTTACTATTATAAACAATGTGTTATATTTTATTTTGTATTATATTAATAATAATAAAAAATGTGTAGTCTTCGAGGTGTAGGACAGTTGGTGACGGAGTGTGTTGTTAAGCCACTCTATATTGTTAAAGTTACTGGTTTGAAATCTGTGGGGACAAAAAATCCAACCATGTTAAGGGTTGGTGTGGTTAATTGCGTAGCCAACAGATCCCGCACAAATTAACAAACAAAAAAAATAATAAAAAATGTGTAAATAATAATAATCAAAAATGTGTAAATAACAAATATCAGACGTGATGGTGTAAGTTATGTTCTTTGTAAGTTATCTATTAAGCTATATTTACTCTTGGTATGAGTCATGGTTTTTTAAGGGTTTGTGATGGGCAGGGCTCTTCGGCCCCGCACAGGGGTTGGCAGCTAGAGGCTTGGTTTGGGATTCTAGGGTTTAGAGTCCAGGAGAGTAAAGGTTTTCGGTGAGGTGGAGAGTGGAGAGTGGAGATTAGGGGTTAGTGTAGGTATAGACTCGTGTTGTTTAATGTTGATTGAGATGGCGATTGGAGCAGGTGGCCAGCTAGTGGACTTTCTAGAGGAGCATTGGTTGAGTCAAACAGGGTTGTACAAATTCAATGCGGAGTACAAAGAAGATTTAAGGAGGTACAAACAGACTTTAAGGTTGACAAGGGAGCATTTAGGGGTAGTGGAGGCTGAGTGGTCTGGCAGTATAGCTTCTGAGACACCTGGTGGTCCTTCGGTCGTTCTAACACAGGGTGGGACTATCGATGTAATCAATGAGTTGTTCTCTAAGGAATTGGATTTTGGGGGGTGTTTCAAGGCTGAGAAGGAGAATGTGGTCCATTTTTTGTGTTTTGCAGAGGAGGTAAGGCAAGAACTTCCTGGTTCACATGGAGGGAAGCTGAGGGGTCTTGGTGTGCCACAAGATAGAGGGATTGGAGGGAATTTGCGCCAGTCAATAGTGGTGAGCGGAGCTGAAGATTCGCGGGGAGCAGAGGGGGGTCCCATTGCAGAGAGTTGTGGTGTTTCTAGAAAGGACGCGTCATTTTGGACAACCTCAGATAAGCTTCGGCCCGTTGTTGCTTCAGGTGAGCAACAGAATGATCGTGGATGTGAAGTAAAAGATAACTTTGTTGGCTCATAGCGAGAAAGGGGGAGTGGTAGGAGACTTATACAGCTAGTCAACGAAAGTGGAGGTTTGGTTTCCTCAGTTGCAGGGGAGACTCTCGCGTTGAGCCATTCTGTAGGGTTCTGCAGCAGAGAGTGATTGAAACCAGTCGTTGGTTTTAGAGTGTGGAAACCGAGAAAGTTGAATCCATCGGTGACTCTAGGCAGAGATATTGGCATGGAGGTTGTGAACATTTATGCCCTTCGTGGTTTGGTTGGAAAATTTAGTTACTAGGCCCTGGGGACGAAGGATGTTCATGCCTGGGTTGAAGTCAGTTGGGGGAAGATGTTAGGTTATGTGTCAGAAACTTATATTATGCTGAAGGGATGGTTCCGTTTCATTTTTAAGAGTTCAGAAGATGCAAAGAGGGTGCTCCAACAGTATTGGGTGGTTAATACTGGAAGTTTGATGCTAAAAAGATGTCATTTGGCGTTCAATCCCAAAAAAGAGGTCGTCAGACATCGTCACCTGTGGGTGCTTTTACCAAGTTTCCATCTTGCTTTATGGAGCTCGGAAGCTTTCAAACTCATCGGGAATACTATTGGAAAATTCATACAAGTGGACTTAAAGCAGATGGGAGGCTCTGATTGACGCATTTGAAAGATCATGGTTGAATTGGATACATTCGAAGGTCTACTCGAGGAAATTGAAATAAATTGGTGGGGCTTAAAGATCCATCAAAGATTGGACTACGTTGGTGTTCCATTTTGATGCTCATGGTGTAAAGTGGTAGGTCATTTGTGCCACCAATGCGCAGCAATAGCGAGACTTAATTTTTCTCTTGTGGATGGACTTTCGAGGTTGAAAGGCATCGACAATTCAGCTAGGATAGATGTGTGGAGGGACGAGAATGATTCCCAAGTCAATGATAATTAGCAATGGTGGAAGCGCGGATTGACTGGATTGTTACACAAGATAATGACAACTCAGCGGTGGTGGAAGCACGGATTGACTAGGCTGATACACAAGCCATTGACAAATCTATTGAGATGGAAGTACAGAGTGTCTAGAGTGATACACATACCCTCGATAGTGATGGCATTATCGGTAAGTCAATATCTTTCTCTCCCAATCTTTTTTATAGCATGAACATTATAAATAATTGTGAGGGGTTGGAGTTAGAGTCAGTTCCCCAGTTTAGAGAGGCACCATTGAAGGGAGGGAAGGATGTACTTGATTTGCATAAGAGGGAGGTATGTCATGATGATAAGGTTATGAGGGAGAGTTTAGTTAAAGTGGGGTGTATTGTTGAGGAAGTGAGGGTTGAGTGCTTGTTGGTTGTGACGGGTATGAGAGAGGCGGTCTTGCCTGTAGAAACTATGGCGGAGATAAGGAAAGGGAGGAGAGTGTCACAATTTTTATATGTCTACGATTTTAATGATAAGTTTGATTGTTCTGGGGAAAAAATACATTCTTCTGTAGCATTGTCGGGAGATGGGGAATAGATAGGGGAGTTTGTTATGGAGACTCAAGACTTTCCTCCTCTGAAATATGATTGGATCCCATTACCGAGTGAAGGATTTGGGACCCAGTTTTCATCTGATGCAAATAAGGGAGTCTCTAGTGGTAAGATCGGTCTGGGATTGGAAGGGAAGGGCAACTACTTGTCAAATGTGACCTTAATAGAAGGGATGGACAGTTCGATTGTGGAGATGACTGCGGGCTGTAAATCTTTAATAGGACAGGATCCTCTTGGGAGGTCCGAAGTGGAGGAAACCATTCTAAATTTTTTACCTTCTTATAGAGAGGTTTTAACCCGCTCGCAACTACTAATCTATGATGGCGGGGAGTTAATTCTTAATCCTAGTGAAAAGAATGGAAAGGTGGAGGGGAGTAAGGGATTGATGTCTTGTGGTCAGGGGATTAGGGATGTTCAGATAAAAGGGGTAGTCTTAGGAGGATTGGAAAAAGATTTCGCTCCACCTAAAACTAGGAGTGCAAGAACACTGGGAAAAGTATAGGAACTTTCAGTTATTTCTAGTCTAGAGGTTGTTAATGGTCCTAGGGAACTTAGAGCTCAGAAATCCCTGGCCAGGGTGAAAAGATGATTGTGGAAACCTTGAATGTGAGGGGAGTGGGGGGATCCTTAAAGTCATTAACCCTCAATAGATTTCTAGAGAAAAATAAACCATGTGTGCTTTTCATTCAGGAAACCATGGTAGGTGCAGCAAAAGCAAGGGAAGTTTTTACTAAACTTCTCCCTAATTGGAATTTTTGTGGAGTGGATTCTATTGATCTATCGGGGGTCTGCTCACTGCTTGGAATCCCCATAAGGCTGAATTTGATGCGTTCTTGATGCCTACAGGGATCTTACTGGAGGGTGTCCTTAAAGAAATTAATATAAAGGTGAAGATGATCAATTGTTATGGGTCGTATACTAACAGGGTGGTTTATTGGGAAGATCTAAAAAGGATCAAGATTTTTTATGTGGAAAGTTTAATTTTGGGGGGTGACCTTAATTTTACCGTCTCTAGTAGGGAATTTTAGGGTGATGATGTGAGGGTGGACCCATTACAACATTATTTCAGTCAGTTGATACAAGTTGGAGGCTTAGTGCATGTTGAGCTAGTTAAAATTCTTTTGACTTGGAGGAATGGTAGGAAAGGCCAAGGATACATTGCAAAAAGACTGGATCGGTTCTTGATATCTAAGAAGATTGTCTCTTCATGAATCAGATACCGATCTTGTATTTGCAGCGACAAGATCTCATATCAAATGCCAATATTGTTACAGTTGGATAGTGGGAGCGACACTGTCATCTATCCATTTAAATTTAATGCAATATGGATGGAGAATCAAGATTTTGTTAGTCTAGTTAAAAACAGTTGGGCCGATTTGTTGGGGACAGAGGTCCTTCCACCTATGTAATCATTAGTAAAGAATCTAAAAAGGCTTAAGAGTATGGAAATTGTATGGGAAAGAAAGAAAAAGGTTGAAGGTAAGAAAGAGTTAGTGCAGTTGGAATCGGAATTGGATGAATTATATTTAGAATTTCCTGGAGGGTTTGTGGAGGAAAAGGAAAATATTTTGGTTATGGATAAAGAGAAGAGGAAAAGGGTAGTTCTAAAGCAAGAGGAGGAGACTTGGAGACAGAAAAGTAGGGTAAACTAGTTGGCAGTAGGTGACAGAAACACAAAAAAAAATCATGCTTATGCAAGCTCAAGGAAACAAATCAACACCGTTTGGGATATCACTAAGGGAGATGGAACTATTATTTCAAATAGTTCAGATATTCAAATAGAATCTGTTAAATATTTCCAGAACATGTTTAAAGCATGGGGTAACTTGGCTATTACAGATAAACTTGCAGTTTTGAGGAATTTTCCGAGGATGCTTTATGAGGAAGAGGGAAATAGTATAACTGAGCCAGTTTCCTTAGTTGAAATTATGAAAATTTTAAAAGATTTTAAGAGCTCAAAAATTCCTAGGCCGAATGGCTGGACTGTTGATTTCTTTTTTGTCTTTTTTTGATATTGTGGGAAATGAATTATTGGAGGTAGTGGAAGAGTCAAGAAAGCTAGAGAAAGTGATGGGAGCATTGAATTCTACTTTTATTGCACTAATCCCTAAAAGTAACAAACCTGATTCTTTTGGAGGATTTAGGCCCATATCTTTGTGTAACCTGGTTTACAAGATCATTACAAAAATAATTGCTACCAGATTAAAAACATTTTTGTCCTTTGGTATCTCAAAAGAACAATTTGGTTTTTTAGAAGGCAGGCAAATTACGGATGTAATTGGAGTGGTTCAGGAAGTACTATATAGTATAAAGGTGAAGAATATTAAAGCTCTAGTACTTAAACTGGATTTAGTCAAAGCTTATGATAGGGTGGATTGGGGTTTTCTTAGAATTGTTTTATTACAGGTTGGTCTAAGTTTAGAAGGAACGGATTGGATCACGGGTTGTGTGACTTCAACAAACTTTTTTGTACTTATCAATGGAAAACCTACTAGCTTCTTCAAATCTTCAAGGGAATTAAGGAAAGGATTCCCTTTATCCCTCTACTCTTTCTTCTTGTTATTGAAGGGTTAAGCGGAATAATTCAGGAGAGGGTTAAAGATAAGAAACATAAGGGTGTTCATGTGGCGAGAGGGCTAAATATTACGCATCTAATATTTGTAGATGATGTAATTCTATTTGGTATTGGTTGCATGGTTGAATGAAAAGTTTATAAGGAGGTCTTGGACCTTTTTTGCAAGGCAACATAGATGGATTTCAGTCCTCAAAAATATTTATTCTTAGAAGAAGGATGGGATGATGCAGAACTTATTTTGTTGAAGGAACTAATGCCATTTGAAGTTAAGCCTTTAGATACAGGGTTCAAGTATCTTGGGTTTTACATTAAACCAAATTATTACTCTAGAATGGATTGGCTTTGGTTAGAGAAAAATTTTGAAAAGAGAATCTTGAGTTGCAATCATAGATAGCTTACCCTGGGTGGTAGATTCATTCTTGTAAAAGGAGTACTTGAAATCATATCGGTGTATTGGCTATCTTTGGAACAAATTCCCAAAAGTGTACTAAACCATATTAGAAGAATAATGTTCAGCTTCATGTGGTCTGGTAAAAAAGAAAAGGAAGGTATGCATCTTACAAATTGGAAAAAGATTGCAAAACCTAAAAAGGATGGAGGATGGGGTATCAAAAATATATTTATCTTTGGACAAGCTTTGGCGGAAAAAAGATTATGGAGATGTCTTATGCTACCTGGACTTTGACATGAGGTGATAATGAAAAAATATCTTAAAAGGAAAATTGTTGAGAGTTGGTTTAGGCATGGGAGAAAAAAGTGGAATGGAACTTCAAATTTCTGGAGAGCCCTTACCTCTTCGATAAACATAATTACTGATTGGTTGGTTTGGAAGCCGGGAAGTGGGAGAGATATCATAATTGGTGTTGACCCTATGGTTGGGTCCCACACATTCTATAAATTGTCTGAGGATCTTCTATTATTGTTAAAAGAATAAGGGATCACTTGTCTTGCACATGTAGGGTCAAATACACAGGTAGGAATTAATTCTACAAGGTGGAAAAATGTTGATATTACATTAGGCCTGGAAGGAGTTCTAAAAGATGAATGGATAAACTATACTAAAGGGTTGGTAAGTGCAGAAATTGAACTTACTGATGAGAAAGATAGTTTGGTGTGGTCTTGGGATACCAAACAAGGGCAGGTTAATGCTAAATTAGCATATAAAGTTCAAGTGATGGAGGGTAGGGGAGAAGAGCCAAAATTCTGGTATTCTGAGATTTGGGAGTGACAATTACCAATAAAGGTAAAACTGTTTATCTGGATATTGTTGGAATAGAGAATACTTACTTGGGATAACTTGACAAAAAGGGGCTTCCAAGGTCCTAGTTTGTGTGTGCTTTGTAAGGAAAGTGAAGAAACTATGTTACATTTATTTGGGGAATGTAAGTTTATAAAAAGTATTTGGCAAATTTTATCTAAGGAACTAAAGCTGGTCAATAAATGGCAAGGAGGACAATTTGAAAATAGCCTACTTAACTGGACAAAAAGAAAGGAAAACTGGAATGAAATCTCATTTTTGATCAGCTGGGAGATCTGGGAGCATAGAAATTTGTTGATATTTGAAGATGAGAAAATAAACCATATTAGAGTGTGCAACTACATAATGCATGATCTAGGGGAACAAAAATTAAAACATGACACTTTTCACAAAAGGATTGATAGACCACCATCTTTTGATTGGGGTGGGGCAGTAGGATTATTTGATGGGGCATCATAGGAAAGACGAACGAAATGTGGGGCTGGGGCCATACTGAAATGTCCATTATTGGGCACTTATAAACTCAAAATGAACTGTGGAAAAGGAACAAATTCAAAAGGAGAATTGTTGGCACTTTGGGTAATCTTATATTTTTCATATCTTAAATAGGCACCAAGGTTACTTTTGATGGATGATTCTAAGGTTACTATTGATTGGTATACTAATGTTAATATCTTCAGGTGATATCTTTATAGCCCTGGATGATAAAGATTAGAGCACTGAGCAGACAATTTCAACAAATCAAAGTCCAACATGTATACAGAATTTATAATCAGGTTGTTGATCGACTATCAAAGGAAACATTGTCTTTGGAAGAAATAAACATTTATTATTCACAGGAAGCTGATGAACAACAAGAATTTTTTTAAAGAATTGAAATCATTACTTAGAATAAACCATTAATGAACTGTTTTGCCTTGACATTTTGTAAAATCCAATTATAAGGAAGAAATAACTTTTTGTTTATTATGAATATAGATATGTATACATGGATGAATACAAGATCAAATAATCTATAAAAGACTAAAGCTGAAAAGCTTCTTGATGCATGATTACAATTTGTATTTTCTAGAAAAAAGACAGTTTGTGACTAAGGTTTTGAAACATGTAGATGATTTTTCATATCTTATTTTCTTTCTTGTGTGAAAATTCATTCCTTTCTTATTATATTTGGGTAGTTGAAATTAACTTTCATTTTGAAATTATTATTTTTTATCTAATATTTAAAATTATTCTTTCTTATCTAATTAAATTTCCAATCATTTTAAAATATTATATTTAATCAATGTGATGTCTCTATATTTACGTGTGAAAGTTGGAGAAGTTCATTGAATGTGTCTATTTAATCAATCAATGTGATAAGTTTATTTATTTATAAAATTTAGATTAAAAATAATTGAATTTGTTCACTTTTAACTTACTTTATTAATATATTTATGATTTATTTAATTAATTATTATTATATTTGTGATTTATTTATTTAATTATTATTATATTTATAATTTATTTAATTAATTATTATTAATAATAAAAAACTATGTTTATTAATAACATTAAAAAATAATAATAATACTATGGAAAATTATTTTTCATGATTGATTTTAAAAAAAGTCTTATTTTATATACTTTGTATAACTTAACTTAACTGGTTGATTGAGTTCATTATTTATTTAAAAACTAAAGTGTAAGTGTAGCTTTTTCAATAAAAATAATGGGATGATTTTTATAAACCATGTTAAAAATTGTCCTCTAGTTGAGGAAGCAAGTTTCTAGATATTTGCACCTATTTTAATTTAATCTCTACTTTAATAATATGGAAAATAAGATTTTAAATTATTTTTCTTTTTTATTTATTTTTTGTATTGTTTTAAAATCAAATCATAATTATTATCGATTAAAACGAGGATGATATAAAGATGTTCGGTCTTGACTAAATTATTGGGGAATCATAGAAGAAACCATTTTGTTGAATAAAGATACTATTAAAAAAACATCAAATCAAAATTTAAAGAAAAAATGTGGTGTGATAAAGAGTTGGAGGAAAAAAGAAAATTAAAGTATTATAAAGATGTAATCAACCCTAATCTAGAAGATCAAAATTATCTATCTGTTTTTCCAAGTGTAAAGAAAAAAATAAACATTGCTAAGATAAGAAAAAATTCTCACGAGCTCTATAGTGAAACTGGGCATTGGGGTCAATTCCTGAAACGCCATGGGATGAAAGAGTGTGTCACATTTGTGACACTAAGAAGGTTGAAGATGAAAAACACTTTCTCTTAGATTGTCTAGTCTATACCCATATTAAATCTCATTTTCAAAAAATTTATCACACTACCAACCTTCCTAACCTCTTAACTCAACAAATTATGGTGATCTTGAAAAGCTTCTCTTAATATTTTTCCAACACAAAAACAAAATTCTAAAAAATCACAAGTAATCACTTACTTATTATTACGTATATTACGATTATATTTGTTTTCTTTACTATATAAAATTTACTAATATAAATAGTAAATTAATTTATTAATAATAATATTTATTTATTTTTTTAAATAATTTTATTGTTTTATTTTTTAATTAATTTTAAGTCATCATTTAAACGTTTTACTTTTCTTTTTTATGATGATTTAACTTTTATTATATATGTCCAAAAATTTTAATAATGAGAACACTCCTTTTTAAAAGCAATAACTTTTCAATTATAAACTATAATGTTGAATTTGATATATATTTTTTATAAATTCAAGTATTTTTTAATTCTAAATTTATAATTTGTAATATATATTTTTTTTTTAAAGAGTGTCTATCTAGGGTGAAACTAATTTGTTTTGTTATGGAATAGGAATTAAAAGTGAATTTAATTTTTTGTCATAGAATAAGATCTAAAACTATTTTTGATTGGCTAAAAGTTCATCTTTCTCAAACATAAGGAAACATCTTAATAACTTAAGACCTATAAACATCTAGTAGGAGTGAAAGTCCCCCCATGAAGCATCACTATATTATTTTAGATGGAGTTTTTTTTTAAATAATAGTGAAAAATCAACCATCATAGTTAGGAATGAATATACTCACTATCAATTGACAACTAAGTTATGACAAGTAGATCCATCTTAAACGTGGGTCTATCAAGCACCGAGACACATCAAATTTCTTAAGGTGTAAATTTTTTTATCATTTCATTCCATGTCAAGTATTAATTCCTTCATATTAAATGATAAAAAAAAGTGCCTTAAGAAATTTGATCCTGTAATGTCCCCCACCTCTTGATGAAGAGGTCAGGAAAGACTCAGTAGTCTAGCTATCCTCACTAGACTATAGTCTCAGTCATATTGGTGACAAAGTCAACCAGAAGACATAATATTCTATTATTAAGTTGACTTTGTGTGGAAAAGGATAACTCAATGAAAGAAAAGAAAAGGTGAGTTAAAGTTAATATTTAAACCTAGGGTTTAACTAACTCAACAGATGAATAGACTGGATCTATAAAGGAAAGGGTAGGGCGCACTCCTAAGGCATTCTAGATTATTATCTTACTTTGCATTGGAGCTCTTGAGCACAAGCAGTTTTGAGGGTTTTGAGTCTAAAATCCTAGAGATCAATTCGGTGGTGAAATATCTCACCTTTCTTGATCCAAGCTTGGTCCTGGAGGTGAGATAATCCTCCCACACCATTCTACAGTGTTGCAGGGGTTTTTCTATAGGCATATTTCAAGCTAGTGCGCAACCTAGGTTGTTTCCAGCTAGGGGGGCGCACCACCTTGAGGATATTGATTCGATCTGGAGAAAGGAGAAGGCTTTTTGGAAAAGGAGAACCTGGTTTTTATTCGTAGGGTCCCTAGCATCATTCTTGGTCTATTCTGGAGGATTTTATCCTAACAATTTATTTCTTGGAGCTTGGCATGAATTGGAGGAGAGAGGGGTGCATTGTAGAAAGGGATTATCATTGTTTATTGTCACAGATCTTCATAGATTTTCTTGAGACTTCAACATCTTGTAAGCATTGGCTCAATCTACAATACGGGATATTTTGGTGGCATTTGGAGGCTCCTAGAAGGGAGAGCGAAATATCCTTTATTCAGTCAAACCAGGAGGGCGCAAACTAGTTGAGGGTTTGCTTAGTTGGAGAATCAAAACTTCTCAGTTCAGCTTGAAACTTGACCCGGTGGATTCTACTAGCCTAATCTACATTCCGGGAGAGTTTGGGGGGATTTGGAGCTTAGAAAGTGGAGGGTAGAAACTTGAGGGTTCATCAGCATCCAAAGCAGGGCTCAACTCGGCCAATTGGAGGGGTTTGTAGTGTATTGATAGGGACTTCTTATCTTCAGTATTATCTTGCATGTTGGTAGCCTTTGGAGGCTTGGATATTTCTCAGACAGCCTTTGGGAGGCCTTTATCTTTGTATTACTTATTATTGTATCGGTTGGAAGCCTCTTTTTTTATTATTGGGGTATTCTTCCAGATCTACAGATCTCTTGTATATGGAATCCTTCTACTATCTAAATAAAGGTTAGATATGACATTATTGGTTCTCTACTAGTGTTATTGTATAGCTTGTCTTGTTTATGATTATATGCTTCATATCTATTGCTCATTCAACATTAAAGTAAACCCATAATGTGCATCTTCATGAATAAAACTGCAAATACATAAACAAACACAACAAACAGTACATAGTTAGTGTTTCGAGCGAAAAAATTGGATTGGGAACATTATAGATCCTTACGGATGCTTGTTAGATCCAAGTTTAATATGGATCTACATTGGTTTAATATTTTAGATGTTTCCATGTACATATGTGCATATTGTTATAACCTAGCCTACAAAACTGAAATTAATGAACAAAGAAATAGAGAATGATAACACATCAAACAACAAGGATGAAGAGAGGGGAAAGATATCTATTTATTTCTCATTCAACCAGTGGAGAAATTGTTTAAAATTATCATGAAGTGCCTCACAGGATTCTACATTTAAACATAAAATATGCAAGTGTTTTCAAGCATATGGAAATCCAAATGTTATAGAAACCTCCAATAGAGACAACCACGTTTAAGGAAAACCAAATGAATTATAACATAAAGGTATATGTTGTCACCACCCAACAATATCCACCTTGACAACAATTTTCCCTATATGCCTTGCCCAAAGAATTTAATCATCACCTTTCTTGCAAGCCAATTGAATCCAAACTCCACCGAAACTTCTCTAACAAAATTGGTTGTGTAAACATGTTTGCACCGCTTTCCCCAGTATGGGCCACTCTACTTTCATTGGTAACCTGTCTTACAAAATGATGCCTTGTCCCATTTTGGTACGATGGACTGCTAGTCAAATACACAACACTTTGACTACCACAAAAAATCTTATCATGTACTTGTCCAAACTTACCTAATATATCATTGCATTCATGCAAGACATAACCTAAGGTATATCTTCTCTTGTCCAAATCTCATGAAAACTAAAGTATTGAAAACACTATAGTTGATACTTGTGCCTCTAAGATACCAAACCCATTTCCAATGCTCTAGATTTTACATGTGTCCATTGACAACACCAACTGCATGTGAAATATCTATTCTTGAACATTTCATCACAAACATCAACCTTCCTACTATATTAGCTTGTGATACACGAGACATATAATCCTTTTATTCCTTACTACCAAGAAATTAACTTGAAGAAAGCTTAAAATGGAAAGCTAAAGGGATATATTTCACAATGTTCATATTCAACCTCATCAATATCTTCACCTTAAAATTCTATTGTGATAACCACATCTTGCCATTTTCCCCATATATGTGTACTTTTATGCCTAATATTTGTTTTTCTTCTCCTAGATCTTTCATCGGAAACATCATGTCCAACTAATGCTTTAAACCGTTGATATTTATCAAGATTTGGCTTGCAACAAGCATATCATCAACATATAACACCAAGATAATGAATGTGCCATTTTCTAAACTTTCAAAGTAAACACAATGGTTATACTCACTTCTTAAGAAAGTTTGGCTCACTATGAAGGAATCAAACATCTTGTACCATTGTCTGGTTATCGTTAGGCCATACAATGATTCCTTGAGTTTTCAAACAAATATCCCTTTGTGATCCTCAACAACCTCTTATTGTTCCATGTACATATCTCTGCTAGTGATGATTTTGTGGGAAATAGGATCTCACAATATACATCCTTTATCTCCATCACTATAACCAACAGAGATATTAAACTTCCAGAAATTCAAATATTGTAAGTCTGGAAGTAACTTACAGTTTATCAATACCTGTAGCCCCATCCCTTTCTTTCTCATATGACCCAGTCATTGATGCCTTAAACAAGTAGATGCACTTACTTGCTTAGATACTATTTTTGCTTCACATATTTCAGTATTCCCTTCTAGGTTATAAATATTCCCAATATTTGTTTCCTTCATTACCACCAAACTACCCTTGGGAACTTTCAATGCTCCACCTTGAACTTTGCATTTGAATTATTCACCATTTGATGCTCTTTTCTCCACTACAAATACACTCGCACTTTACATCTTACTTTTTTGGCTTGGAAGAGATATCTTCGTCTATGCAAACAGAATCGCCACCAAAGCTAAAACCTATACCAATCTGGACACCATGACCAACATCAACATCATAACCATCTCCCTTGTTAGCACCATGACCAAGGCCTACACTTGCATCATAACCATATCTGACACCCCAACCTGCACCATGGCCTTCATTGTCAGTGCCTCCAGCTCTAGCGCCAACCCCAGAACCAGTGCCATCTCTGCTTCTTTCCCGTCCATGGGCTTGTCCACCACATCAACCCACTCCTAGACTAAGACTATGTGTGGAAAGATGGGCTCGGTCTCTATTGTTCGTCAGCTAATTTTTCTACCAAAATAATGACTTATGTAGCCTCTTTCCACCAATCACAACCTACGTGGCCTCTTTACACCATTTATATGAAGAGGGATTTAAAAAACAAAATATTCATGTAGAATAGATATTTCGCCCGGGTTCATCAGTTCATTGACTCTTCACACTACTCGACCCCTCCTTTGTATGAAAAACCAGGCGCACTTTCAGATTCTTCTGCAACAACATACATGGGAAGCAATCGTTGATAACCATTTTTCCAATGTAAGGCGACTCCAGTTCTCAAACAATCGTGGCTCCAATTCTCAAACAATGGTGGCTCCACTTATCCAATCTCACACCCCTAATCTTCCACAAGAATTTTTTCTCTTGTGTCTCTATGCCTCTCTTATGAGAAACCCTTGACCCTCTTCATATATAATATTTTCTTCTATGCACACAAGCAACCCTCGACCATCTATTCATGACCTCCACTACTCAGCTCAACATCAACCTAAATGATTTGACATTTCTCCAAGACTCCATTACCTTTGTGCATCTTTAGAGTGAATTATTACTCGTCTTGGACATGGACCAGCCACCGCACGTCCTTCACCCGTGTAACATCCCCGACCACCCAGGTCAGTCCATGCTACTCCATACATACTTTTACTAAACTCTGATACCATATTAATACATCCCCAACCTTAGGTCGTTGGGCTATGCCACATAATAATTCTTCATTTCTATTGTATATATTTATAATACAGTTTTAAACATACATATACATTCTTCTAATACAGAGATTCATGCGAAAATAACAGTGAGCATATACATGTAGCATACATAAGAAAAACTTATAAATATAGAGACATGTACAATTACTCATCATATAAACTATTACACAAATGATACTTATCTTTTGTAGAAGACCGCCAACTGCGTGCAAACCTTCCACGAACCTCCCAGCCTTAGACCACACTGCTGAAAGATCTCAGCAATGGATCACCCCCAAGTTCGGACAAAACTCCACCCGGGTAAAGGGGTTCCTATCTAGGCTAAGGTTACACAGTCAACAAGAAGGATTTTGTCCCCAGGATCCAATTCAATAATAGCCTACAACCTCTCATTCCCCACATGCCTGTCCCACCCCAAGAAGTGTGCCCCTTCTCTACTCAACAGTCCTTCGTCTACCCCACTTCCATTCCAGGGCTTCAGCAATAGTCTGGAAAGGAAGGCTCATAGAACTATATTTGTAGTTGGGCTTCCTTAGGAAATAAATTCCTCAACAATTCTCTCACCTGGAGATAGTTTCTCATAGGCCTGACAACCTGCCTCTTCAATCCCATGGGCCTGAAAACCCGCTTCTTCAATCTACATCTCTAGTCATCCAAGTGCAGACTCATGTGAAAACAACAATAGGAGATGGGTATGGAACATGTGTTGGAAGCATTCATGTTATAAGGAGGAACACTATGAGTTCAGGTATGGTACAACACAGGTTTGGGTAGATACAGATCTGTTCCTCATAGGAAAGATACGGTTTATTGTTGATAACAGGAACAGTATGGAGTATATGGCTCCATGAGTGTGTGTTGGCTCCAGAGGTAAGGCTCATCCCAAGCGTGGAATAGGAAGGCTGAATCTGTGAATGGCTGAGTGCATGCAGGCTAATTTTGTGTGTGGTCGAGTGAGTCCTTGCAGACTAACTTTCCCCACACTTATTTTCATGCACCTTTGATGAAACATGGCTCTCCAAGAGCTCGGTTATCTCCACTCATAATACATTCCCCTTCACATAGTAACTTAGGATAACATGAGATTTATCCATACCTTATACTTTAGGAATAATAATATAATATTCCCTTAGAGACAAGCCCTATATCTTAGCCCCTTTCCTAGGCTCTTAGCCTCCTCCCTTTCCCTTTATAGTGGATTTTAGTCCCCCATACTCTTTTATCATGGTCAGTCTACATGCAACAATGTATTATATTAAGGATATGAGTATTTACATATACAAAAATAGGCTTGCTAGCCTTTTGGAATCTAGGCTCTCTGGGCTAATCAACACATAAGCCTCATGACTTATAATAACCTATCTCACCATCCTATAAAAAATATTCACATTTAAAAATGGGGTTGGTTCTTGTGGTGTTACATCCCCCTCCCCTTATTTTATGCACTATCCTCAGTGCATTATATATATACATATATAACCAAAAGTTCAAAAACCCTCAAAAAGATGCGGGTATTCTGCCCACATAGCATCCTCGTACTCGAAAGTTGCATCCTCAGGACTGTACCAGGTCCATTGGACCTTTACTAGCTCTATGGCTTGATTTTGGAGTTGCTTGATCTTCTGGTCTAGAATGCACACCAAATGCACCTGAAAAGCACCTTCTTTCTCCACCTGAATCACATTCCAATAAATAACATGATTAGCATCAAGTATATACTTTTTGAGAAATGATACATGGAATACATTACGAATATACATGGATGTAGGAAATGCAATCATATATGCCACGGGCCCATTCCTCTCTAGGATTTCAAACAACCCACAAAAACGAGTTGCCAACTTTGAACAATTTCCCAACTTCAGGGAACTTTTTTTGGCCTTCACTTTTTTAAATACATTATCACCCACTTTAAACTCCCTGTGAGTTATTCGCTTGTCAATATATATACTGGTCAGTATTTATATTGGTATATATATTGACATACATACCAGGTCTCTCTCTCTCTCTCTCTCTCTCTCTCTCTCTCTCCTACATTTACCCCTCTGCCCCCTCACTTTCCCTTTCTATCTCCCTCTTTCTCTCACTCTACCCCTCTCTACATCCCTCCCTCTATATTTCCATCTCCCTTCAACCTCTCTCTCTCTCACTTGATCACTCGCTTTATATATCCCCCTTCCTCTTTCTCTTTTTCTCCTCTCTCTGCCCCTCTCTACCTCTCTCCCTCTTCCCATCTATCTCTCCTCCACTATTCCCCCCTCCCTCAACCTCCCTCTCTTTCTATCTCTCTCCCTCCTTTTGTCCTTCCTTTCCCCCTTAT
>ML781791.1:303286-361175 GCA_009831015.1 Picea engelmannii | reverse complement strand
TCCATGTTCAACGCATTTCCTGATGTCTCACCTGTGCTTTTCCGTTGCATTTCCTCACTAAGGATAACACCAACAACATCATCAAATTTTAAAGTATTTGAACCAGAGACAGAGTTACTTACAGCCATGACCAAGCCATTCTATCTTGCTGGCAATGAGCACAAGATTAGAAAAGCCCTAACCTCATCATCAAAGTCCACTTTTATAGAACTTAGTTAATCAGTAACCGTATTAAATTCATTTAAATGATCTACAACAGACCCTCCTTCTGACATATTCATATTAAATAATATCTTTATTAGAAATACCTTATTCGACGCCGAGGGTTTTTCATACAATTTGGCCAACGCATCCATCAAACCCTTCGTTGTCTTTTCTTTCGAAATATTGAAAGCCACCGATGCTTCCAGGCTCAGTTGTATCGTTCCTAGAGCCTTTCTATCAAGAATCTCTCATTCTTCGTCCTTCATGGCCGCTGGCTTCTTTGCTACTCCACTCAATGGTAGGAATAGATCCTTTTGATATAAATAGTCTTCCATCTGCATCTTCCATAACTGGTAGTTTTGGCCGTTAAATTTCTCGACCCTAAACTTTCCATCTTCCGACATTGCTCCCACTCGAACCAGGAACCCTATTTTCCTGCGAGTTACCTTACGCTCTGATACCAGTTGTTAGAAAAACAGGACCACAGAGCAATAAAATAAAACAAATGCAGAAACAAAACACAGAAGACACACAATACAAGAGTGACACGGATTTACGTGGTTCACCCAGTGTGGGCTACGTCCACCAGAGAAATTACCAGGTCCTTCCTTTATTATTATCCAGCAAATGAAGGGATACAACTTACAGAAAAACCCGTTGTAACTTCCTCTTCTTTCTCTCACAGTCTCCTCTCTCAGAATACAATATTCACCGTCATCCATAGTTGCAATACATTTCCCTCATAAAAGAGGGTTTCCTTCTAGGGAAAAAAACCCTAACATAATCTCTACTGTTAGATCTGCGACCTTATAATGAATGGTCCAGATTTACAATGAAATTACAATATACTTTTACAAGGCAATTTTTTGCTTTGGGGGCTTCGCCCCCGAGCCCCCATTGGGGGACGTTGCTCCTGAACCCCCGCTGGGGGTCCGCTTTCCCCCAACCCCCCCGAACCCTGCAGAGGGGGTACCCCCCCTCTGCACTCCCCCGCGTGGAAGAGTGTACATACTTCTCGGGTGTAAATACTTCATGGGGTATAAACACAGCTGAAAGCAAGGACCTCTGAATCAGGATAATAATCAGCCTCCACAACCAACAGTATGTTGAGATGATGCTCTTCTGGCTTTCGCTATCAACAATAAAATGCAGTGGTGTCCCCTTCACCCACATCTGTGAATGAAAAATGCGCTCCCCCTCTTCAGGACCTATTGTTTCTTCTGGTTGAATTGTTGCAGTCGCAACAATAGCAGTGGGGTATGTGTCAATGATCCGTCCTTTACCAATATTTTTAGAATCAGATTCTAAATCAGGGTTTGGCTCCTTGTCTTTGATCTCAACCACCAATGACTGTTTTGAGAAAAAATAATCGGTGTTGTGCCAAGGAATTTTTTGGAAAGCACACCATTTTTCGGTGTCCTTCTTTGTCTTCCTGTGACCCTTCTTTTCCTATTGCTTGGACTGGTTTTCGAAAGACTGTTTGTTAGGGTCGTCTTTGTCATACTTTGATTGTTGGTGATTTGTAGAATTGAACTCTCGTTTGTTCTGGTGCTTAAATTTCTGTTTGATTTTAACTGCATATCAATGAGCAACACCTAGTGATGATATGTCTAGAAAATCCATTTCAGTTTGGATGTATCTGTGTAGAGCCCCACAGTATTTCAGAACCAAATTTTGTTCAGAGTATTTGATACCCAGCTTGGTGCACAAGGTATGGAAGGTATTGGTAAACTCTGGAACTGCTTGGCCCTCTCTTGCCGCAATGTGGTTCATTTCATGTATTGGTCCTCATATTTGCCAACAGGGTAATACTATTCATTTACCGTATCCACAAAAAAATCTCAAGTGTGCTCGGCCCCATATATTTTATACTCCTCTATGGAAATTTTCTCCCAGTAAGTTTCCCACCAATTTTTGACATGGAAGAGAGCTTTAAGGAGTACGAAGGTGATCTTTTCTCTGTCAAAAAAATTGTAAACAGAGAAATAACCTTCTAGCAGATTTAACTATTTTTCTAGGGCTTATGCATCTATCTGTCCTTCAAATACAGGAATATCAAAACTGACTTGTACCTTAAAAGGAAAGGTGCCTCCAAAGTCTTTGTTTGATCAATATTCTCCTGATTCTATCGGTAGTCGTTGAAGGATGTGGGAAAAATTCTCCATCATTTCGTCCCTCTGTCACGTGAGAGCTTGCTCAAGCAACAGACTGATAAGATCGTTTGCTCCATCGTTTTTCTTTTCTTCCACCAATGAGGGTTTCTTGGGTGTGTGAGAGTGATTGTTTTCAAGAAATACAAGCTCGAGACCCAAATTTCTATACTTAGACCTCGTTGGGGACATGCATTGAAAAAAAATGAACAAGAATAACCAGCTCTGATACCACTGATCCAGATTAATTTTGAAACAAAATGAGAGTGGAAATATAATAATGAAATGCACAGATATATCATGGATATTCGATAATATAATAGAAATGTATCATAGATGCAACCATAAACACAGATATACAGTAATACATGATTTCTATCAATGAAAGAAATGTATAGAAACTGTAAAAATACAGAGTGAAAGACTCGCTAGAATGGTGACAACTTATCTCTGAGAAGAGTTGTGATGGCTACTCTTATTCACAAGAAGATGAGTACAATGAGGCTCTAAAGGAATTTTTACAATAAATAGGAATGTCAAAACCCATAGACATCCAAAAACCTAACCTTAGGAGATAAAGTGCCAAAATTCATGTGGGCCCCGTTTGGATAAGTTAGTACATCAACTTCCCGGGGTCATAACTTTTGCATGCGATCTCCATTTTAGGTGTATGATAGCTCATTGGAAAGGTATCGTATAGGATATTCATTTTGGGGGATCAATAATGCCTTCAACTATAATTGAGAGCCTTGATCTCGAAAAATCTTCATTTGGGTCCTCAAATTGGCCCCGGAAGTTAAAAACTTCTAAAAATAGTAAATTGTCAGAAAATTGTTTTGAGCTAGTCAGAAAAGGTGGGTGGCCACTGATATCCACCTGGATCAATTCTCCCTCCTTAGGAAGAAATGGTCTCCATTGCACTGAGTTCCCGATGGAGAGAGAAAAAAGTTTACTAAATCTGCATCTTGGTGAACTGTTTGCCTTGCTGGAGACGTCGTACTACTTAGTTTGTGGAAGTCTGTCATGAACGTATTGAGGCTGAGGTTGTTCAACAACTCGGGCTACATGAGAGGATGGTGTGTAGAGGGAATCTTTGCGCTTTGTTGTTGTAGTGATTGTAGTGTCCTTCTGTTCCCCTTTTGAACAGATTGTGAAGAAGTTGAACTTTGCAGTATGAGATACTACCTTGCGGCACTTTTTACGTGGAATAGTAGTTAGAACTACCTCTGGTATTCTATAGAGATGACCCCTCAGAGAAACAATGACACTGTGGGGTCGAGAATCATAAACAGCATGGCATTTCCACATATATGGTTGGCCCAAGAGAACATCACAAACATATAGTGGGGAAAAATCACATAATACCTCCTCCTTGAAGGGTTGGATATCATATGACAAACAACATTACTGGCTGACACGGAGATCTTGTCCTTGGTGAAGCCACCCGATGTTGTATGGTTGTGGGTGTGGTGTTTTCGACAATCCCAACTGTTTGACAACCTCTGCTAAGAAGAGGTTCTTCTGGCTTCCACTATCAACAATAAAATGTAGTGGTGTCCCCTTCACCCACATCTGTGAATGTAAAAGACGCTCCCCCTCTTCAGGATCTATTGGTTCCTCTGGTTGAATTGTTGTGGTCACAAAAATAGCAGTGGGGTCTGCATCAATGATTTTTCATTTACCAGTATTTTCATAATAAGATTTTGAATCAGGGTTCGGCTCCTTGTATTTGATCTCAACCACCAATGACTGTTTTGAGTGACAATCATCGGTGTTGTGCCAAGGGCTTTTGTAGAAATCGCACCGTTTTTCAGTGTCCTTCTTTGTTTTCCCGTGACCCTTCTTTTCTTGTTGCTTGGACTAGTTTTCAAGAGATTGTTTGTTAGGGTCATCTTTGTCATACTTTGATTGTTGGTGATTTGAAGAACTGAACTCTCGTTTGTTCTGGTGCTTGAATTTCTGCTCGATTTTAACAGCATATCGATAAGCAACACCTAGTGATGAGATGTCCAGAAAATCCATTTCAGTTTGGATGTATCTGTGTAGAGCCCCATGGTATTTTAGACCCAAATGTCATTCAGAGTCTTTGATACTCAGCTTGGTGCGCAAGGTATGGAAGGTATTGGTGAACTCTAGAACTTCTTGGCCCCTCTCTTACCACAGTGTGGTCCATCTCATGTACTGGTCCTCATAGTTTCCAACAGGGTAATACTGTTCATTTACTGCATCCACAAAAAAATCCCAAGTGGGCTTGGCCCCATATATTCTAGACTCCTCTATGGAACTTTTCTCCCAGTAAGTTTCCCACCAATGTTTGACATGGGGGAGAGATTTAAGAAGTGTAAAGGTGATCTTTTCTTTGTCAGAAAAATTGTGAACAGAAAAATAACCTTCTAGCAGATTTAACCATTTTTCTAGCTCTTTTGCATCTATCTGTCCTTCAAATAAAGGAATATCAAAATTGACATGTACCTTAAAAGGCGAGGTGCCTCCAAAGTGGTCACTTGATGAATATTCTCCTAATTCTATCGAGAGTTATTGAAGGATGTGGGAAAAATTCTCCATCATTTCGTCCCTCTGTCGCGTGAGAGCTTGCTCAAGCAACAGACTGATAGGATCGTCTGCTCCATCGTTTTTATTTTCTTCCACTATTGAGGGTTTCTTGGGTGTGTGAGAGGGATTTTCTTCAATAAATACAAGCTCGAGACCCAACTTGCTATACTCGGACCTCGGTGGGGACATGCACTAAAAAAAAAGATGAACAAAAACAACCTGCTCTGATACCACTGATCCGGATTAATTTCGGCACAAAATGAGAGAGGAAATATAATAAGAAATGCACAAAGATATCGCGGATATTCAATAATATATTATAAATGTATCAGATATGAAACTATAAACACAGATATATAGTAATACGTGATTTCTATTAATGAAAGAAATGTACAGAGACTGTAAAAATACAGAGTGAAAGACTCGCTAAAATGGTGGCAACTTATCTCTGAAAAGAGATGTGATGGCTACTCTCATTCGCAAGAAGATTAGTACAATGAGGCTCTGAAGTTATTTTTACAATAAAAAGGAATGAAAAAAACCCTAGACATCCAAAAACCTAACCCTAGGAGATGAAACGTCAAAAGTCATGTGGGCCTCGTTTGGGTAAGTTAGTACATCAACTTCTCGGGGTCGTAACTTTTGCATACGATCTCCGTTTTAGGCGTATGATAGTTCGTTGGAAAGGTATCACTGAGGAGATTCATTTTGGTGGCTCAATAATGACTTTGGATATCATGAGAACCTTTATCTCAAAAAACCTTCATTTGGACCATCAAATTGGCCCTGGAAGTTAAAAATTGCTAAAAATAGTAAATTGCCAAAATTGTCAGAAAACTGTTTTGAGCCAGTCAGAAAAGGTGGGTGGCCACCGATATCTACCTAGATAAATCCTCCCTCCTTAGGAAGTAATGTTATCCATTATGTTGATTTCTTGTGGGAGAGGGAAAATCGTTTGTTGAATCTGCATCTTGGTGAACTACTTGCCTTGTTGGAGATGTCACACTGTTCAGTTTGTGGAAGTCTGTCATGAACCTGTTGAGGCTGAGGTTGTTCAAAAAGTCAAGCTACATGAAAGGATGGTGTGGAGAGGGAATCTTTTCAATTTTATGCAACCTTTTCGACCTTCTTCTATTGTATAGAAGGTGCTTGAGACGAGGTTGTAGTGATTGTAGTGTCCTTGTGTTCCACTTTTGAATAGATTGTGAAGAAGCTGAATTTTGCAGTATGAGATACTACCCTGCGTCAGTTTTTAGGTGGAACGGTAGTCGGAACTACCTATGGTATTCTATAGAGATGACCCCCCAGAGAGACAATGACACTACGGGGTTGAGACTCATAAACAACATGGTGCTTCCACATATATGGTTGGACCAAAAGAACATCACAGACATCCAATGGGGAAACATCACATAATACCTCATCTTTGAAGGGTTGGATGTTGTATGACAATCGATATTGTTGGCTGACACGAAGATCCCGTCCTTTGCGAAGCCACTCGATGTTGTATGGTTTCGGGTGTGGTGTTGTTGACAATCCCAACTGTTTGATGGCCTCTGTTGAGATGAGGTTCTTTTGGCTTCTGCTATCAACAATAAAAGCAACGGTGTCCCCTTCACCCACATCTGTGAATGAAAAAGGTGCTCTCTTCAGGATCTTTTGGTTCTTATGGTTGAATTGTTGCGGTCGTGACAATAGCAGTGGGGTCTGCGTCGATGATCTGTCCTTTACCAGTATTTTCATAATCAGATTTTGAATCAGGGTTCAGCTCCTTGCCTTTGATCTCGGCCACCAATGACTGTTTTGAGTGGAAATCATCGGTGTTGTGCCAAGGTTTTTTGTGGAAATCGCACCATTTTTCGATGTCCTTCTTTGTTTTCTCGTGACCCTTCTTTTCCTATTGCTTGGACTGGTTTTTGGGAGACTTTTTGTTAGGGCCATCTTTGTCATACTTTGATTGTTGGTGATTTGCAAAACCGACCTCTCATTTGTTCTGGTGCTTAAATTTCTACTCAATTTTAACAACATATCGATAAGCAGCACCTAGTGATAGGATGTCCACAAAATCCATTTTAGTTTGGATGTATCTGTGTAGATCCCCATGGTATTTCAGAACCAAATGTCATTTAGAGTCCTCGATACCCATCTTGGTGCGCAAGGTATGGAAGGTATTGGTGAACTCTGGAACTGCTTGGCCCCTTTCTTGCCGAAGTGTGGTCCATCTCATGTACTGGTCCTCATAGCTGCCAATAGGGTAATACTGTTACTTTACCGCATCCACAAAAAAATCTCAAGTGGGCTCGGCCCCATATATTCTAGACTCCACTGTGGAACTTTGCTCCCAGTAAGTTTCCCACCAATGTTTGACATGGGGAAGAGCTTTAAGGTGTGTGAAGATGTTATTTTCTCTGTCGAAAAAATTGTGAACAGAGAAATAACCTTCTAGCAGATTTAACTATTTTTCTAGGGCTTATGCATCTATCTTTCCTTCAAATACAAGAATATCAAAACTGACTTGTACCTTAAAAGGAAAGGTGCCTCCAAAGTCTTTGTTTGATCAATATTCTCCTGATGCTATCGGTAGGCGTTGAAGGATGTGGGAAAAATTCTCCATCATTTCGTCCCTCTGTCACGTGAGAGCTTGCTCAAGCAACAGACTAATAGGTTCATCTTCTCCATCGTTTTTATTTTCTTCTGCCATTGAGGGTTTCTTGGGTGTGTGAAAGATATTGTCTTCAAGAGAGACAAGCTCGAGACCCAACTTGCTATACTCAAACCTCGTCGGGGACATGCACTAAAAAAAAAACGAACAAGAACAACTTGCTCTGATACCACTGATCCGGATTAATTTCGACACGACATGAGAGCAGAAATATAATAAAGAAATGCATAGAGATATTGTGGATATTCAATAATATAATAGAAATGTATCATATATTCAACCATAAACACAAATATACAGTAATACACAATTTCTATTAATGAAATAAATCTACAGAGACTTTAAAAATACAAAGTGAAAGACTCGCTAGAATAGTGGCATCTTATCTCTGAGAAGAGATGTGACGGTTACTCTCATTCGCAAGAAGATGAGTACAATGAGGCTCTGAAATCCATTTTACAATAAACAGGATTGCCAAAAAACCCTAGACATCCAAAAACCTAACCCTAGGAGATGAAGTGCCAAAAGTCATGTGGGCCCCGTTTGGGTAAGCTAGTACATCAACTTCCCGGGGTCGTAAATTTTGCATACGATCTTCGCTTTAGGTGTATTATAGCTCACTGGAAATGTATCGTCAAGGAGATTTATTTTGGGGGCTCAATGATGCCTTTGGTTTTCATTGAGAACCTTAATCTCAAAAAACCTTTATTTGGGCCTTCACATTGGCCCTGGAAGTTAAAAATCGATAAAAATAATAAATTTCCAAAATTACCAGAAAATTGTTTTGAGCTAGTCGGAAAAGGTGGGTGGTCACCGATATCCACATATATCAATCCTCTCTCCTTAGGAATAAATGGTATCTATTTTTGAATTGTTGCAGTCGCGACAATAACAGTGGGGTCTATGTCAATGATCTGTCCTTTACCAATATTTTTAGAATCAGATTCTGAATCAAGGTTCGACTCCTTGTCTTTGATCTCGACCACCAATGACTATTTTGAGCAACAATCATCGGTGTTGTGCCAGGGGATTTTGTGGAAATCGCACCATTTTCCGGTGTCCTTCTTTGTCTCCCCATGACCCTTATTTTCCTGTTGCTTGGAATGGTTTTCGGGAGACTATTTGTTAGCGCCGGTTTTGACAAACTTTGATTATTGGTGATTTGAAAAACCAAACACTCGTTTGTTCTGGTGCTTAAAATTCTGCTCAATTTTAACAAGATATAATTAAGTAGCACCTAGTGATGAGATGTCCAGAAAATCCAGTTCAGTTTGGATGTATCTGTGTAGAGCCCCACAGTATTTCAAAACCAAATATCGTTCAGAGTGTTTGATACCCAGCTTGTTGCGCAAGGTATGGAAGGTATTGGTGAACTTTGGAACTACTTGGCCTCTCTCTTGCCGCAGTGTGGTCCATCTCATGTACTGGTCCTCATAGTTGCCAACAGGGTAATATTGTTCCTTTACCACATCCACAAAAAAATCTCAAGTGGGCTCGACCCCATATATTCCAGACTCCTCTGTGGAACTTTTCTCCCAGTAAGTTTCCCACCAATGTTTGACATGGGGGAGAGCTTTAAGGAGTGAGAAGGTGATCTTTTCTCTATTGAAAAAATTGTGAACAGAAAAATAACCTTCTAGCAGATTTAACCATTTTTCTAGAGCTTTTGCATCTATCTGTCCTTCAAATACAGGAATATCAAAATTGACATGTACCTTAAAAGGTGAGGTGCCTCCATAGTGGCTGCTTGATGAAAATTCTCTTGATGCTATCAGGAGGCATTGAAGGATGTGGGAAAAATTCTCCATCAATTCGTCCCAGTGTCGCGTGAGAGCTTTCTCAAGCAACAAACTGATAGGACCATCTGCTCCATCGTTTTTCTTTTATTTTTCCATTGAGGGTTTCTTGGGTGTGTGAGAGAGATTGTATTCAACAGAGACAATATTGAGACCCAACTTGCTATACTCGTATCTCTTCAGACACATGCACTGAAAAAAAAAATGAACAAGAACAACCTACTCTGATACCACCAATCCGGATTAATTTCAGCACGAAATGAGAGTGGAAATATAATAAATAAATGAACAGAGATATCGCGGATATTCAATAATATAATAGATGTATCAGAGATGCAACTGTAAACACAGATATATAGTAATACACGATTTCTATTAATGAAATAAATGTACAGAGATTGTAAAAATACAGAGTGAAAGACTCGCTAGAATGGTGGCAGCTTATCTCTGAGAAGAGATGTGATGGCTACTCTCATTCACAAGAAAATGATTACAATGAGGCTCTGAAAGGCCTTTTTACAATAAATAGGAATGCCAAAAACTCTAGAAATCCAAAAACCTAACCCTAGAAGATAAAGCACCAAAAGTCATGTGGGCCCCATTTGGGTAAGTTAGTAAATCAACTTTCTGAGGTCGTAACTTTTGCATACGATCTTTGTTTTAGGCGTATGATAGCTCGTTGGAAGGTTATCATCGAGTAGATTCATTTGGGGGGTTCAATCATTCCTTTGGCCATTATTGAGAACCTTGATCTAAAAAAACCTTCAATTGGTCCCTCAAATTGGCCCCGGAAGTTAAAAACTGCTAAAAATAGTAAATTGTCAAAATTGTCAGAAAACTGTTTTGAGCCAGTCGAAAAAGGTAGGTGGCCACTGATATCCACTTGGATCAATATTTCCTCCTTAGGAAGTAATGGTCTCCATTTCTTTGAGTTCCCAGCGGAGAGGGAAAATCATTTGTTGAATCTGCATTTTGGTGAACTACTTGCCTTGTTGGAGACGTCACACTGCATGGTTTATGGAAGTCTGTCACGAACATGTTGAGGCTGAGGCTATTCAACAAGTCGAGCTACATGAGAAGATGGTGTGCAAAGGGAATCTTTGTGATTTTCTGCAAACTTTTCGACCTACTTCTATTGGATAGAATGTGTTTGAGGCGAGGCTGTAGTGATTGTAGGGTCCTTCTATTCTCCTTTTGAATAGATTGTGAAGAATCTGAATTTTTCAGTATGAGATGATACCTTGCAGCACTTTTTAGGTGGAACAGTAGTCGGAACTACCTCTGGTATTCTATAGAGATGACCCTCGAGAGAAACAATGACACTATAGAGTCGAGACTCATAAACAACATGGCACTTCCACATATATGGTTGGCCCAAGAGAACATCACAGACATCCAATGGGGACACATCACATAATACCTCATCCTTGAAGGGATGGATGTCATATGACAATCGACATTGTTGGTTGAAACAGAGATATCATCTTTGGCGAAGTCACCCGATGTTGTATGGTTATGGGTGTGGTGTTGTTGATAATCCCAATTGTTTGACGACCTCTGTTGAGATGAGGTTCTTCTAGCTTCTGCTATCAACAATAAAATGCAGTGGTGTCCCCTTCACCCACATCTGTGAATGAAAAATGTGCTCCCCCTCTTCAGGATCTGTTGGTTCTTCTGGTTGAATTGTTGTGGTTGCGACAATAGCAGTGGGGTCTACGTCAATGACTTGTCATTTACCAGTATTTTCATAATCATATTTTGAATCAGGGTTTGGCTCCTTATCTTTGATCTCGACCACCAATGACTATTTTGAGCGACAATCATCGGTGTTGTGCCGGGGTATTTTGTGGATATCACACCATTTTCCGGTGTCCTTCTTCATCTTCCTGTGACCCTTCTTTTCCTATTGCTTGGAATGGTTTTCAGGAGACTGTTTGTTAGGGTCGGCTTTGTCATACTTTGATTGTTGGTGATTTGCAGAACTGAACTCTCATTTTTTATAGTGCTTAAAAATCTGTTCAATTTTAACAGCATATCGATAAGCAGCACCTAGTGATGAGATGTCCAGAAAATCCATTTCAGTTTGGATGTATCTGTGTAGAGCCCCAAGGTATTTCAGAACCAAATGTCATTCAAAGTCTTTGATACCCATCTTAGTGCGCAAGGTATGGAAGGTATTGGTGAACTCTGGAACTGTTTGGCCCCTCTCTTGACGCAGTGTGGTCCATATCATGTATTGGTCCTCATAGTTTCCAATAGGTTAGTACTGTTCCTTTACCGCATCTACAAAAACATCTCAAGTGGGCTCGGGCCCATATATTCCAAACTCTTCTATGTAACTTTTCTCCCAGTAAGTTTCCCACCAATGTTTGACATGGGGGAGAGATTTAAAGAGGGCTAAGGTGATCTTTTCTCTGTCGAAAAAATTGTGAACGGAGAAATAACCTTCTAGTAGATTTAACCATTTTTCTAGGGCTTCTGCATCTATCTATCCTTCAAATATAGGAATATACAAATTGACATGTACCTTAAAAGGTGAGGTTCCTCCAAAGTGGCCATTTGATGAGATGTTCATGATGCTATCAGGAGGTGTTGAAGGATGTGGGAAAAATTCTCCATCATTTCATCCCTCTATTGTGTGAGAGCTTTCTCAAGAAACAAACTGATAGGATCATCTGCTCCGTCATTTTTTTTTTCTTCCGCCATTGAGGGTTTATTGGGTGTGAGAGAGGGATTGTCTTCAAGAGAGAAAATCTCAAGACCCAAGTTTCTATACTTGGACCTCAATGGGAACATGCACTGAAAAAACATTGAACAAGAACAACCTGCTCTGATACCACTGATCCAGATTAATTTTGGCACGAAATTAGAGCAAAAATATAATAAATAAATGCACAGAGATATCGCGGATATTCAATAATATAATAGAAATGTATCGGAGATGCAACCATAAACACAGATATACAATAATACATGATTTATATTAATGAAAGAAATGTACAAAGACTGTAAAAATATAGAGTGAAAGACTCGCTAGAATGGTGGTAGCTTATCTCTTAAAAGAGATGTGACAACTACTCTCATTCACAATAAGATGAGTACGATGAGGCTCTTAAGGCCTTTTTACGATAAACAAGAATGAAAAAAACCATAGACATCCGAAAACCTAACCCTAGGACATAAAGTGCCAAAACTCATGTGGGCCCCGTTTGGGTAAGTTAGTACATCAAATTATCAAGGTCATAACTTTTGCATACGATATTTGTTTTAGGCATATGATCGCTTGTTGGAAAGGTATAATCGAGGAGATTCATTTTTGGGGGCTCAATCATGCTTTTTATTACCATTGAGAATTTTTATCGCTAAAAACCTTCATTTGGGCCCTCAAATTGGCCTCGGAAGTTAAAAATTGTTAAAAATAGTAAATTGCCAAAATTGCCAGAAAACTGTTTTGAACCAATCAAAAAATGTGGGTGGCCACCGATATCCACCTGGATCAATCCTCCCTCTCTAGGAAGAAATGGTCTCCATTGCGTTGAGTTCCTAGGGGAGAGGGAAAAGCATTTTCTGAATCTGCATCTTGGTGAACTGCTTGCCTTGCTGGAGACGTCGCACTGCTCAGTTTGTGGAATTCTTTCACGAACCTGTTGAGAATGAGGATGTTCAACAAGTCGGGATAGATGAGAGGATGGTGTGCAAAGGGAATATTTGTGCTTTGTTTCAACCTTGTCGACCTGATTTTGTTGGATAGAAGGTGCTTGGGGCGAGGTTGTGGTGATTGTAGTGTTCTTATGTTCCTCTTTTGAACAGATTGTGAAGAAGTTGAATTTTGCAGTATGAGATACTACCTTGCAGCAATTTTTAGGTGGAACAGTAGTCAGAACTACCTATGGTATTCTATAGAGATGACCCCCCAGAGAAACAATGACATTGTGGGGTCGAGACTCATAAACAGTATGGCCCTTCCACATATATAGTTGGCCCAAGAGAACATCACAGACATCCAGTGGGGCAACATCACATAATACCTCGTCCTTGAAGGGTTGGATGTCATATGTCAATCGACATTGTTGGCTGACACGAAGATCTCGTCCTTGGCGAAGCCACCCGATGTTGTATGGTTGCGGGTGTGGTGTTATCGACAATCCCAACTATTTCACATCCTCTGTTGAGATGAGGTTCTCCTGGATTTCACTATCAACAATAAAATGTAGTGGTATCCTCTTCACCCACATCTTCGAATGAAAAATGCATTCCCCCTCTTCACGATCTATTGGTTCTTCTGGTTGAATTGTTTTGGTCGTGAAAATAGCAGTGGGGTCTGAGTCAATGATCCGTCCTTTACCAGTATTTTCAGAATCAGATTATGAGTCAATGTTCGACTCCTTGTCTTTGATCTCGGCCACCAATGACTATTTTGAGTGACAATCGTCGGTGTTGTGCCAGGGGATTTTGTGGAAATCGCACCATTTTCTGGTGTCCTTCTTTGTCTTCCTGTGACCCTTCTTTTCCTATTGCTTGGACTAGTTTTCGGGAGACTGTTTGTTAGGGTCATCTTTGTCATACTTTATTGTTGGTGATTTGCAGAACCGAACTCCTGTTTGTTCTAGTGCTTAAATTTCTTCTCGATTTTAACAGCATATCGATCAGCAACACCTAGTGATGAGATGTCCAGAAAATCCATTTCAATTTGGATGTATCTATGTAGAGCCCCATAGTATTTCAGAACCAAATGTTGTTCGAATTCTTTGATACCTAGATTTATGTGCAAGGTACGGAAGGTATTGGTGAACTCTGGAAATTCTTGGCCCCTCTCTTGCCGTAGTGTGGTCCATCTCATGTACTAGTCCTCATAGTTGCCAATAAGGTAATAATGTTCATTTACCGCATCCACAAAAAAATCCCAAGTGGGTTCGGCCCCATGTATTCCAGACTCATCTGTGGAAATTTTCTCCCAGTAAGTTTCCCACCAATGTTTGACATGGGGGAGAGATTTATGGAGTTTGAAGGTGATATTTTCTCTGTTGGAAAAATTGTGAACAGAGAAATAACCTTCTAGTAGATTTAACCATTTTTCTAGGGCTTCTGCATCTATCTATCCTTCAAATACAGGAATATCAAAATTGACCTATACCTTAAAAGGCGAGGTGCCTCCAAAGTGTCCACTTGATGAATATTCTCCTGCTTCTATCGGGAGGTGTTGAAGGATGTGGGAAAAATTCTCTGTCATTTCGTCCCTTTGTCGCGTGAGAGCTTGCTCAAGCAACACACTGATAGGATCACCTGCTCCATCCTTTTTTTTTTCTTCTTCCATTGAGGGTTTCTTGGGTGTGCGAGAGCGATTGTCTTCAAGAGATAAAAGCTCGAGACCCAATTTTTTATACTTGAACCTCGTCAGGGACATGCACCGAATAAAAAATGAACAAGAACAACCTGCTCTGATACCACTAATCTAGATTAATTTCCTCACGAAATGAGAGCGGAAATATAACAAATAAATGCACAGAGATATCACGGATATTCAATAATATAATAGAAATGTATCATAGATGAAACCATAAACACATATATACAATAATACACAATTTCTATTAATGAAATAAATGTACAAAGACTGTAAAAATACAGAGTGAAATACTTGCTAGAATGGTGGCAGCTTATCACTAAGAAGAGATGTGACAGCTACTCTCATTCACAAGAAGATGAGTACAATGAGGCTCTGAAGGAATTTTTACAATAAACATGAATTCCAAGAACCCTAGACATCCAAAAACCTAACCCTAGGAGATGAAGCACCAAAATTCATGTGGGCCTCGTTTGGGTAAGTTAGTACATCAACTTCTTAGGGTCGTAACTTTTGCATACGATCTTTGTTTTAGGCATATGATAGCTCATTGGAAAGGTATCATTGAGGAGATTCATTTTGGGGGCTCAATCATGCCTTTGGACATCATTGAGAACCTTGATCTTGAAAAACCTTCATTTGGGCCCTCAAATTGACCCCAGAAGTTAAAAATTGCTAAAAATAGTAAATTGCCAGAAAATTGTTTTGAGCCAGTCGGAAAAGGTGGGTGGCCACTGACATCCACCTGGATAAATCCTACCTCCTTAGGAAGAAATGGTATCCATCGCATTGAGTTCCCGAAGTAGAGGGAAAATATTTTTCTAAATCTGCATCTTGGTGAATTGTTTGCCTTGCTGGAGACATCGCACTGCTCAGTTTGTGGAAGTATGTCACGAACCTATTGAGGTTGAGGTTGCTCAAAAAGTCAGGCTACATGAGAGGATGGTGTGCATAGGGACTCTTTGTGCTTTTCTGCAACCTTGTCGACCTTCTTCTGTTGGATAGAATATGCTTGGGGTGAGGCTGTAGTGATTGTAGTGTCCTTTTGTTCCCCTTTTGAATAGATTGTGAAGAAGATGAATTTTGCAGTATGAGATACTACCTTGCAACACTTTTTAGGTGGAACAGTGGTTGAAAATACCTCTATTATTCTATAGAGATTACCCCCAGAGAAACAATAACATTGCATGGTCGAGACTCATAAACAACATGGCACTTCCACATATATGGTTGGCCCAAGAGAACATCACAAACATCCAGTGGGGCAACATCACATAATACCTTGTCCTTGAAGGGTTGGATGTCGTATGACAATCAACATTGTTGGCCACCCAATGTTGTATGGTTGCAGGTGTTGTGTTGTCGACAATCCCAACTGTTTGACGACCTCTGTTGAGATGAGGTTCTTCTGGCTTCCTCTATCAACAATAAAATGCAGTGGTGTCCCCTTTAGCCACATATCTGAATGAAAAAGACACTCCCCCTCTTTAGGATATGTTGGTTCTTCTTGTTGAATTGTTGCGGTCACGACAATAGTAATGGGGTCTGTGTCAATGATCTTTTCTTTACCAGTATCTTCATAATCAGATTCTGAATCAGGGTTCATCTCCTTATCTATGATCTCGACCACCAATGACTATTTTGAGCGACAATCATTGGTTTTGTGTGAGGGGTTTTTGAGGAAATCGCACCATTTTTCAGTGTCCTTCTTTGTCTTCCTGTGACCCTTCTTTTCCTGTTTCTTAGACTGGTTTTTGGGATATTGTTTGTTAGGGCCGTATTTTTCATACATTGATTGTTGGTGATTTGTAGAACCAAACTCTCATTTTTTCTAGTGCTTAAATTTCTGCTCGATTTTAACAACATATCGATAAGAAGAACCTAGTGATGAGATGTCCAGAAAATCCATTTCAGTTTGGATGTATCTATGTAGAGCCCCATAGTATTTTAGAACCAAATGTCGTTCAGAGTCTTTGATACCCATCTTGGTGTGAAAGGTATGGAAGGTATTAGTGAACTCTAGAACTTCTCGGCCCCTCTCTTGCTGCAGTGTGGTCCATCTCACGTACTGGTCCTCATAGTTGCCAACAGGGTAATATTGTTCCTTTACCACATCCACAAAAAAATCCCAAGTGGGCTCGACCCCATATATTCCAGACTCCTTTGTGGAAATTTTCTCCTAGTAAGTTTCCCACCAATTTTTTACATGGGGGAGAGATTTAAGGATGGAAAAGGTGATGTTTTCTCTATCAAAAAAATTGTGAACAGAGAAATAACCTTCTAACATATTTAACCATTTTTCTAGGGCTTCTGCAACTATCTGTCCTTCAAATACGAGAATATCCAAATTGACTTGTACCTTAAAAGGAGAGGTGTCTCCAAAGTGACCGCTTGATGAATATTCTCCTGATGCTATCGAGAGGTGTTGAAGGATGTGAGAAAAATTATCCATCATTTTGTCTCTTTGTCGTGTGAGAGCTTGCTCAAGAAACAGACTGATAGGATCGTCTGCTCTGTCATTTTTCTTTTATTTCTCCATTGAGGGTTTATTGGGTGTACGAGAGCGATGGTATTCAAGAGAGACAAGATTGAGACCCAACTTACTATACTCGGACCTCGTCAGGGACATGCACTGCAAAAAAAATGAACAAGAACAACCTACTCTGATACCACTGATCCGGATTAATTTTGGCATGAAATGAGAGCAGAAATACAATAAAGAAATGCACAGAGACATCGTGGATATTCAATAATATAATAGAAATGTATCGAAGATGCAACCATAAACACATATGTACAGTAATACATGATTTCTATTAATGAAAGAAATGTACAGAGACTATAAAAATACAATGTGAAAGACTCGCTATAATGGTGGCAGCTTATCTCTGAGAAGAGATGTGACAGCTACTCTCATTCGCAAGATGATGAGTACAATAAGGCTCTGAAGGAATTTTTATGATAAAAAGGAATGCCAAAAAACCTATACATCCAAAAACCTAACCCTATGAGATGAAGCACCAAAAATCATGTGGGCCTTGTTTGGGTAAGTTAGTACATCAACTTCTAGGGGTCGTAACTTTTGCATACAATTTCTGTTTTAGGCGTATGATAGCTCATTGGAAAGGTATCATCAAGGAGATTCATTTTGGAGGCTCAATAATGAATTCAACTATCATTGAGAACCTTCATCTTGAAAAATATTCATTTGGGCCCTCAAATTGGCCCCGGAAGTTAAAAACTACTAAAAATAGTAAATTGCCAAAATTGTTAGAAAATTGTTTTGAGCCAGTCGGAAAAGGTGGGTGGCCATCAATATCCACCTGGATCAATCCTCCCTCCTTAGGAATAAATGGTATCCATTGCATTGAGTTCCCTGGGGAGAGGGAAAAGCATTTGTTGGATCTACATCTTGGTGAACTACTTGCCTTCCTGGAGACGTCGCACTACTCAATTTGTGGAAGTAGGTCACGAACCTGTTGAGGCTGAGGCTATTCAACAAGTCGGGCTACATGAGAGGATGGTGTGCAGAAGGAATCTTTTCACTTTGCTGCAACCTTGTCGTCCTGCTTCTGTTGGATAGAAGGTTCTTGGGGCGAGGCTGTAGTGATTGTAATGTCCTTCTATTCCCCTTTTGAACAGATTGTGAAGAAGCTAAATTTTGCAATATGAGATACTAACTTGCGATACTTTTTAGGTGGAATAGTAGTCAGAAATACCTCTGGTATTCTATAGAGATGACCCCCCAAAGAAACAATGACACTGCGAGGTCAAGACTCATAAACATCATGGCGCTTCCACATATATGGTTGGCCCAAGAGAACATCACAGACATACAGTGGGGAAACATCACATAATACCTATTCCTTGAAGGGTTGGATGTCGTATGAAAATCAAAATTGTTGGCTAACACGAAGATCTCGTCCTTAGCGAAGCCACCCGATGTTGTATGGTTGAAGGTGTGGTGTTGTCAACAATCCCAACTGTTTGATGACCTCTGCTGAGATGAGGTTCTTTTGGCTTTCGCTATCAACAATAAAATGCAGTGGTGTCCCCTTCACCCACATCTGTGAATGAAAAAGGTGCTCCCCCTCTTTAGGATATGTTGGTTCTTCTGGTTGAATTGTTGTGGTTGCGACACTAGTCGTGGGGTCTGCGTCAATGGTCTGTCCTTTACCAGTATTTTCAAAATCAGATTCTGAATCAGGGTTCGGCTCCTTGTCTTTTCTCTCGTCCACCAATGATTTTTTTTAGTGACAATCATCAATGTTGTGCTAGGGGATTTTGTGGAAATCGCACCATTTTTCGGTGTCCTTCTTTGTTTTCCCATGACCCTTATTTTCCTGTTGCTTGAACTAGTTTTCGGGAGACTGTTTGTTAGGGTTGTCTTTGTCATACTTTGATTATTGGTGATTTGCAGAACCAAACTCTCGTTTGTCCTGGTGCTTAAATTTATGCTCGATTTTAACAACATATTGATAAGTAACACCTAGTGATGAGATGTCCAGAAAATCCATTTCAATTTGGATGTATTTGTGTAGAGCCCCACGTTATTTCAGAACCAAATGTCATTCGAAGTCTTTGATACCCATATTGGTGCACAAGGTATTGAAGGTATTGGTGAACTATGGAACTTATCATCCCCTCTCTTTCCACAGTGTGTTCCATCTCATGTACTGGTCCTCATAGTTGCCAACAAGGTAATATTGTTGCTTTACCGCATCCACAAAAAAATCCCAAGTGGGCTCGACACATATATTCCAGACTCCTCTGTGGAACTTTTCTCCCAGTAAGTTTCCCACCAATGTTTGACATGGGGGAGATATTTAAGGAGTGTGAAGGTGATCTTTTCTCTGTGAGAAAAATTGTGAAAAGAGAAATAACCTTCTAGCAGATTTAATCATTTTTCTAGGGCTTCTGCATATATTTGTCCTTCAAATACAGGAATATCCAAATTGACTTGTACCTTAAAAGGCAAGGTGCCTCCAAAGTGGTCGCTTGATGAAAATGCTCCTGATTTTATCGGGAGGTGTTGAAGGATGTGGGAAAAATTTTCCATCATTTCGTCCCTCTGTCGCGTGAGAGCTTACTCTAGCAACAAACTGATAGGATTGTCATCTCCGTCGTTTTTCTTTTCTTCCTCCATTGAGGGTTTCTTGGGTGTACGAGAGTGATTATATTCAAGAGAGACAAGCTTGAGACCCAAATTGCTATACTTGGACCTCGTTGGGGACATGCACTGAAAAAAAAAAAAAAACAAGAACATCATGCTCTGATGCCACTGATCTGGATTAATTTTGGCACGAAATGAGAGCGGAAATATAATAAAGAAATGCACAAAGATATCACGGATATTCAATAATATAATAAAAATGTATTAGAGATGAAACCATAAACACATATATACAGTAATACACGATTTCTATTAATGAAATAAATGTATAGAGACTGTAAAAATACAGAGTGAAAGACTCGCTAGAATGGTGGCATCTTTTCTCTGAGAAGAGATGTGACGATTACTCTTATTCGCAAGAAGATAAGTACAATGAGCCTCTAAATGAATTTTTACAATAAATTAGAATGCCAAAAACCCTAGAAATCCAAAAACCTAACCCTAGGAGATGAAGCGCCAAAAGTCATGTGGGCCCTGTTTGGGTAAGTTAGTATATCAACTTCCCAGGGTCGTAACTTTTGCATACGATCTTTGTTTTAGGCGTATGATAGCTCGTTGGAAAGGTATAGTTGAGGAGATTAATTTTTGGGGCTCAATCATTCCTTTGGATATAATTGAGAACCTTGATCTCAAAAAACCTTCAATTGGGCCCTCAAATTGGCCCCGGAAGTTAAAAACTGCTAAAAATAGTAAATTGCCAAAATTGCCAAAAAATTGTTTTGAGCCAGTCAAAAAAGGTGGGTGGCCACAAATATACACTTGTATTAGAGAAAGAGGGGTGGATATAATGAGTAAGAGAGAGGGAGAGATAATTTGGAGAGAAATAAAGGACGATAGACAAAGGGATGGAAAGGGAGGAAGAGGTAGATGAAAAGAGAGGTGGGGGAAAAGGGTACAGGGGGTGAAGACAGAGAGAGGGAGGGAGAGAGAGAGAAAGAGGGGGATATTTTATGTTAACCGGAACGTTACACGTTCTTGGTCCTAGTAGAATGCGAGCACTTTAGTAACGCATGTGCATACCTAAATTGCGCACACGTCATTGTAATTTCATTTTTTTTAGGAATGTGCACGCGTTCTTAAGAACACACATGCGTTCTTGGGGACTTATAACACACCCAACCCCCTAATTAGTTATTAAGAGAATGGGGTATGAAAATTGTGTTTCCCTTAACCAACTCAAAACTTCCTTTCAATGGCACCATCATCTTTTTCTCGTCAAGAGATTTCTAATAGTTGTAATTTTTCTCAAAGCTAAGCTCTAGATCGAACGTTATGGCTTCTCAAAGTTATGGCCACCTCATTCCCACATGTCAATCATGTGGCACTTTATCACACTTGTCCTCCTATGTGGTACTGACGTGTATTTCTTGGTACATGTGTTATACTTCGTGGCGTGGACATGTCACACCTTGACAATTGTTTAATTGACAAGTGTTGTCATATTTTGTAGCTATCGGGATCCTCTCATCAGAGTGTTCCAACAATGGTTTATTCTGCACCCTTCAAATACCAAGTCTGAAGGAATCCCTTCTACGACAGATCAGACAGTTCTAGAGTCTTGGCGATAGATGGATAAGATTTTTTCAGATCTCTTTGGCTATGCCTCATACTCTTGAAACGTAACACCATCCCTGTAGGACACGTGGCACTATTGCCACCAGACACGTGGCACTCATAATTTCCATAGAAGTTCACCTACAGGTGTTGAATCATCATGCCACGTGAAACCTTCTATGCTTGACACATGGCACTACCTACATCATGACACATGGCACCATCCACGTCACCTACTTAAACCTTCAACTAAAAATCGACG
This sequence comes from Picea engelmannii, assembly GCA_009831015.1. Lineage (NCBI taxonomy): Eukaryota > Viridiplantae > Streptophyta > Pinopsida > Pinales > Pinaceae > Picea > Picea engelmannii. Next base: position 339,477 of record ML781791.1, on the reverse strand, counting down.
ATCCAAGTCGACTGTGAGGTTTCTCAAACCTCGGCATATCGACATTTTGGATTTCATCTCAGAGCTTCTCTGTTGGAGTATAACTCCATGATCCATTCTGCAAAGTTCCTTGCATTGGAAGGAGAGGATATTCTCTCATAGCTCCTTCTATTTTGATAGATCAATGACCAAGATCTCCTCTCATAGCTACTTTGATTTCAACGAATCAATGACCAGGATCTTCTCTCGGAGCTTTTCCATTGGGGTGTATCCCTGTTATTCACTATGAAAGGCTTCTTACTATGGATGTTCAGGATATCCTCCCCGAAGATATAACGACTAGGATTTGGGCAAGTAGATAAGGTTTCCCATTACTCGTATTGTACGAGCCTTGATAGAGGACTAATCTTAGGGAGACACCTATCACCCCCAAGACACGTTGGTGAGAGATGTGGCACACTCATCAGGTTACAGCCATCCCCTCACTATGAAAAAGGACCATGACACATGGCATGACCATTGCTTGACACGTGGACCACCACTTGGACTTAACATGGCGTACACATCATCACAGATGCACTTGGATTATCTTTTCAGGTGAGGACACTTATCTTACTTGTACCACGCTAGCCACCCGACCAACATCTCCGTCATCCTGATGTCACTTCCCTTGTCAATACTCATCAAGATGGAGTGGTAGGGTCCATGAAAAATCAACTACTATCACTCATCATGGTCATTCCCCGATCAACGGTCCAGATTTAAGTTTCAAAGTGCTCTTTCGAAGTCAATCCTTTCTAAGTATCCGAAGTCACTCCGATCATCCTCCTCTGAAGGATGGTCGGTTTTTCTCTATCTCATGGATTCGATGGTTTAGGTTTGATCAAACTTGTCCTAAGCTACCATCTGATAGGGGCTCCCCCTTGGTCCTTCCTTCAATCACAAGCTAACATGTGTTCCTTCTGGACATGTCGACAGCCATGGTCAGCATGACACATCACGCTTACATCACTACTTCTCTTAATCTCAATTAACCGAGACCTATAGTGATCTACAATGGAGATATATCATGGGTTATCCCCCGATGGATAACCCAGATCATCCCTCGCACTTCCCTTTTTAGAATTCCTCCATCTCAACATCGAGGGTTACTCTGACCAGGGGACTCTGATAACACTCCCCTTACAATCTACGTCAGATATATGATCATTGTGTCGAATCCAATGACCTTGATGGCACTAGGTATTAAATTCCCTCGCTCTTTTTCTACATCCACCATGATGGATATAACAGTAAAAAATCCCCCACAGATACCCTCTGATGGATTCAACGACCCTCAATGATTTGGGGTACACCCTCTCCAGGTGTCACAACCTGCTCCGATCAAGGGTCAGGATATATCCATTACACCATATTGATAGTTGAGATCAAATATTATCCCTGATCAATTAAATGGCCCTTAACTAACCACCACCTCAAAGCAATGGTTATGATCCTCCGAGGTGATTTAGGGTTTCCCCCTAGTTTAATAGTCCACTCTAGGACTTAGCCACTTTCACGAAATCTTTCTCTTAGTACTTTACAAGACTTACCAAGTCTCAGGGACCTCGTGCTTGTCCAAGGCACTCCATGGTTTTCCCAAGGTCTCTCTATATTGCCCCATTTTCTAAAGACTTATTAATTTCAAGCATCCCAACCCCGTGATGAACAGGTACACACACACACACATATATAAGAAAGGTTACAATAGTACATATAGTAAGGAAGGATATATTTCCCCTTAGGTTAGAAAAGGGATTTAGGTTATGCACATGCACAACGACTATATAATATCATATCCTTATCATATTTACCAGTTATATAATCTTTTTCATAGACATATACTCGCAGTTATTTTACAAAAGACAAAGACTACCTGCATTAGGAATACAAGACTTTTCATGCAGATATATATATATATATATTCTATGCAACTACAAGACATATCTAGAATACACAATTAAGCTCATAGGTTGTGTATTCATATCCAAAATCATCATGTTGTTCATTCATCCATACATGCATTTAAATAAATACACGAAAATAGACGAGTTACTTATCTACGAAATTTGAGATATGCTAACTACTACTAAAGGGTGAATCACTCTCCACCCAACCACAGGAAAGGCCATGTTATGCGCTTCTACATCCAGCCACCCCCAAGTCAGGGTACAATGATACGAAAATATTTCTGCAATATTTTCAGGGAAATTCTGTTGTTTTTCCCTTCCCTGATGCATGAACCAGACACTTCTCTCCCTCGTCTATCTTCCCATTCTCAGGCCTCTTCCTAACGATGAGTGTCATGCCCTGTCTATCTTCCCATGATCACCTAATAGATCCATTTATAGTTTGGTCATGAAAAAACTTATATTTACAAATAGGGGGAAACGAGGGTGTTACAATCCCCTCCGCCTTAAAGGAACATTTCCCTCAATGTTCTATCTGCCACAAAAACTATATATACAACAATGAACAAAAAAGGGTATGCTTGTTTCATGGAATCCTTCATTTCCTAGGTAGCTTCATCGAGACAAAAGTTTTTCCATTGCACCTTGACATGTGCAATGGTTTTGTTCCTAAGAGGGATCTATTTCTTATCTAGGATACATTGTGGTTCTGTAAAGAACTCTCCCTCTGGATCCACTTGGATCATAGACTAGTTAATTATGTGAGAAGAATCATGTACATATTTCTTTAGCAATCAAACATGGAAAACATTATGTTCTTTTACTGTGAGAGGTAAAGCTAATCTATAAGGTACAAGTCCCACTCTGTACAGAATTTCAGAAGGTCCAAAAAGTATGGGCGTTATCTTGGCACACACTCCCATTCTCAAGGATCTTCCTCTGGGTCTAATTCGAAGATACATATGATCTCCTACTTTGAAATCTTTATGAATTTTTTTGTTGTTTGCATAGCTCTTTTGTCTGTCTTGGGCCACTTTTAATTTTTTCTTAGTTTGAGTTACTTGTTGTTATAACTCCATCAACATGTTTGACCTAAGTGTAATTATGTCCACTAGATTATCCCAGTTGATTGGGATATTGCATTTTCTACCGTAGATATCCTTAAAGGGACTCATTTTTAAGGATTCATGGTAGCCATTGTTGTAGGCAAATTCTACCAAGGGTAGGCATTCTTCCCATTTCTTGGGTTGATGCATCACATACATCCTTAACATATCCTCCAATACTCATTTTACCCTCTCTGGTTTCCCATCAATTTTAGGGTGATAGGTTGTACTAAACAAAAACTTTGTTCCACAATCAATAAAAAAAGATTTCCAAAACTCTAAGGTGAATTTTTCATTTCTATCAGATATGATTTCCTTAGGAATCCCATGTATCCTAAATATTTATTTCATGAAGATATTGGCGATATCTATTGCCTTGCAAGTGGATTTTAGTGGAACAAAGTGATCAACTTTGCTCAGCTTGTCCACAACTACCATGATGGCATTGGTTTGCTTAGTTGTTTTGGGTAATCATGTGATAAAATCCATGTAAATGGTTTCCCATTTCCATTCTGGAATAGGTAGGTGTTGTAACAACCTGAATGGATGCTTCTGTTCCACCTTAACTTGTTTGCATTCAAAAAATTTAGCTAAATATACAACTATGTCTTTTTTCATTCATGACCAATAGAACAATTTATTAGTGGCTATGATCATTTTGGGGTAACCAATATGACCAATATATGGTCTTTTATGTAGTTCATCCATGATGAACCTCTTCAATTCATCACAATTTGGACTCTACAACCTTCCTTTGTAAGTTAGAAGTCCATCACTTATCAGTTGATAACCATCATATTTCATCCATGTGGGATCTTGTTCTAGATATGTCTTTACACTATTGAAAACATCATCTACTTCTTGTGCACCCTTAACTCTTTCTTTGAGGTATGTTTCACAGGTTTGTACAGTTGCCAAGTGGATCACTTTCATGCTTCTATTGAGGGCATCAACCACTCTATTTTCTTTCCCTTTAATTTGTTTGATCTCAATATCAAACTCACTGATGAGAGTCATCCACCTAGCTTGTATAGCATTTAGCTTGGGTTGGTCAAGCAAATACCTTAGCCCAATATGATCTGTCATGAGCACAAATTTTATTCCAAGGAGGTAATTCCTCCACATTTTTAAAGCATGCACTATGGAAGATAATTTGAGGTCATGAGTCACATAATTTACTTCATGCTTACTCATTTTTTTGGATTCATAATAGATTGTGTGCCCTTCTTGCATGATGACTCCTTCTGGTCCTTTGTAGGCATCTATACATACAAGGAATTCCTTGTTTGGGTCTACAATTTTCAGCTTTGGGGCATTGGTTAATAGGTGTTTTAGCTGCTGGAAACTTTCCTCGCACTTTGTTGTCCAAACAAATTTAACGCCCTTTTTTTGTAGAGAGGTGATCGGGTGACCAATTTTGGAAAACCCTCTTATGAATCTCTTATAGTATCCTGCTAGGCACATAAATAATTTGATATTAGTTACATATTTTGGGGCAGGACAATCCATAATGTCTTTGATATTATCAGGATCAACTTCCACTCCTTTCTCAGAGATAACATGGCCTAATTAGTGGACTTGCTTTTTGAAAAAGTCACGCTTACTAAGCTTTGCATAGAGCTTGTGCTCTCTTAGTACTTTAAGTACCAACTTGAGGTGTTCTTCATTCTCTTCCCTAGTCTTGGAATAAATTAGGATATCATCAATGAAAACTAATACAAATATATCCAAGAACTTGTTGAGTACATTATTCATCAAGCACATGAAGGTGGTTGGTTCATTAGTAAGAGTAACTGGCACCACCACAAATTCATAGTGTCCATACCTTGTCCTAAAGGTTGTTTTTTGGATGTCTTCATCTTTGATCTAGACTTGATGGTATCCAAATCTCAAATCAATCTTGGAGAATATTCTATCACCCCTTAATTGGTCAAATAGGTCATAAATTATCAGCAAGGGATACTTATTTTTAACGGTCATTTTGTTAAGTTTTCTATAGTCTATGCACAACCTGAGTGTGCCATCCTTCTTCTTCACAAAAAAAGTTGGTTCTCCCTAAGGAGACACACTAGGCTGAATGTAACCCTTGTTCAACATTTCCTTAAGTTGTAGTTTGAGCTCAACTAGATCTGGGGTACTCATCCTCTACAATGCTCTAGACATTGGTACTACCCTAGGTACACGTTCTATTGATAAATCAATGCCTCTTCTTGGGGGTAGGCCTAGTACCTATTTAGAAAACACATCTCTATATTCCCTCAATATAGGATAGTCTTCTAAGCTAGGTTTATGGTCCTCAACTGAGTTCAGTACTTGTATTTCATACAAGGGACATCCTTTCCTGCAATACTTCCTCATTTCAAGGGCTGATATTTGTGTCACTAATATAGGATTTTGAATTCCTTGTAGGGTCCTTTTCTTCTCTTCCTAATATTCACACTCTAATGTTTTGTTATAACGGTACAACTTGGATTTGTTGGCAACAAATCAATCTATGCCAATCAGTGTGTCACAAGATCCTAGAGGAAGGATGTTTAAGGTTGCTTGGGTATGTTATCGCCTGCTAATTTGCATTAATTTTTCCTAAAGCATCTTGTCCTTGTGTTATCTTTCCATTCAAATTTTAAAACTTTTTCACCAGCTCTGTGAAGCTCCCATCACCTAAATCCTTCACTCAAATGATCATCCAAAATAGTCATGTCCTCCATAAGTCAAAAAATTGGAAAATATCCCAAACCTATACCTAGCCTTAATGTTTATATAAATCCCTTAGTTCCATCACTTCATTCATTTTTACCCTTATTTTCATATTCTCGTTGAAAATAAAAAAATATTTATTTTACTAAGCACCATTATGCTATCCATAAAGTTATGTGTTAAGCCTCATATGCTCAAAGTCTTTAGAAAATAGAAAAAGGAATTTATTATTATTAATATAAATATTTTAATATTAAAATATTTATATTAATATTTGATCCAATATTTAATTTATGGCATCACGTCAAATCATGGGCATGAATCTCAATTTATAATGTGGAAAAGTCAAAGCATGGATGGAGGGCGCACATACATATCAGGCATAGAATTAACGTGGAGGTTAATGATGTCAGGTTGGTGATTGGACACATGTTTTTACATGGTGGATATCAAGGGCAAAAGTGGGTAAACTCCAAACCACTTTTCTCCAGCCCAATATAATAAATGCATCTGTGGTTTATGTGTGGCACTATGTTTTCAATAATGATTATGGAATTTCCAATAAAATAAATTCTTCCTCAAGGTGAAATTGTTTTAGAGGTAAAATTCACATTTTACAAATTAAAGAGATTAATGTTTATTTCCATGGAAAAGAATTAAATGGGAAGATGCATCTCAAAATAAAAGAAGAAGATAAAATGTATTTTACCAAAGATGGTAAATTGGAAAAAACATGACACGGTAAATGTTTTTCACAGTGAAATGGTAAATTGGAAAAAACATGACACAGTAAATGTTTTTCACAGTGAAATGGTAAATTGGAAAAAACATGGTAACAGTAAATGTTTTTTACAGTGAAATGGGAAATTGGGAAAAACAAGAGATGGTTTTCAAAACCACTGGAAGCAAGAAAATAAATGGTTTTAAAAACCATGGGCATGAATTAAATTATGGAAATTTAATTCTACAGGATAGAAAAATATTTGGGAATATGGAATTAGATTTGAAGGAGTATAAGTGACATTTTAAAGAGAATGTGGCAGAGGAAGGAGTTGGAGCGTCAAACGAATCTTCAGGGATCATGAAACGTTTTTATGAAAACTGTCATTTGTAATCATTGTAGAAGATGAAATGTTTCAGTTCATCTATTGTAATCAGTTTCTAACTAAAGAAACTCGAAATTGTATTAATGATAGAGGTTCTGAATGTATTAGAGGGCAGAAGTGAAAGGGCAGATTTTTTGTTGTTGTGAACTCTATGGTAACTTTCTGAAGCTGAATTGAATATATATGCAGAAGCTTTGAAGTCTCCATGAAAACATTCTAATGGTGGCGATATGAGCTTTGTCTCCCTTTATTGTATGTATTTCCTATAATATTTTATTCCATTTACACTTTCTTCTATTTAAATTGGAGAGTTAAAGGCCCATAATTCATCTTATGTTTCTCTTAGCTTAAGAAATTTAAACTGTGTGTATTTCTTCTTAACTAATTCAGAATTCATTTCAGTAATTCTCTGATGCAGTTATTTGTTTTCTCCTTCCTCATACACCCTACTCAAATTCAATTTATAACACAGATTCATTGTCTCATTTAGCCTTTATCCTCTGGAGAGTTCTATTGGCTAGTCAATGTTTTCATTCATTTTCAGAATTTTGACTCCATAGACCTAAGTGTCCCTCCTCTTCTTGGCCAACAAATTTTATAAAAACCCCCAAAACAAACTAAAACTAGCCACCAATTTCCAAAGAAATATCAAGTTACACGAGAGATCCCTCTCTGAGTTAAGCAGGCTAGTGCTTCAACTCTAAAGTAAGTTGAAATAGTTACCTATGTCATTTGTCTATTAGCCGGACAAAATTTACAAAGTGCTAATAGGGTATACAACCCATTCATAATGATTCAACATGCTATTATGACCTTTGTTACTTTTGTTTTTGTTCCAGTGACTAGTTGTACCAGCCATGATTTAGCATGTTTTTCTTGCTGTAATTTACACTTTTCAATAGTTTGAGGGGAAATATAACTCAAATTAGAACCAGGGTCAATCAGAATAGAAACAAGATGGTTGGAAATCATACCTTCGATTTCCACTACTGAGGCTTGGTGGTCTGCTTGTCTGTTGTCCAAAACTGCATAAATGTTTCGTATACTTTTGGACACATCATCAACTGTGGTATCCTATTGGATGTTGTAGAATCTCCTACTTTCTATATGCTTATGATGGAATTCCCTCAATAAATGTGTTTCCCCATAACTCAAACTTTTTAATGGTTCTTTCTTTGTACTCTCGGTCCTCCCAGGGGCTAATCCAAAGGTTTTATTTCCACTATGAGATGGAAAGTTCCTTTGATTCACACTTTCAGTGGGAAGTCTCATCCTATAACTCTTCTCATAGTTCTTGAAATTTGTCGGCTTATCCCATTTCTTATTGAATCCCATTTTACCTTTCTTCTTCTAGTCCTTGGGACATTCTTCATTGTGATTGAATTATTCATAGGAGTACCTAGCCTTATGAATGGAATCTTCCAAGGTCTTAGGTTCATCAAACTCAATCTTGTTTTGGAAGGATTGAGGAAACCCACTAAGGAATTGTTTCATTTTCACCTTTTCATCCTTTTTATAGGGAACATACCTCAATAATTCCAGAAATTTATTGATATACTTTTCTATGGTCAGTTGTCCCAATTGGAGTTCATAGAACTCCTTAGTCCTTTCATCATAGTACCTTTCATATGGGTACTTCTTCTTGTAATATTTCTCAAATTTATCCCAATATAACTCCTTGTCTTGGATTCCCTTTACATTTCTAAGGTACTCCCACCAAATAGAGGTCTTTCCATTTAGGTTAAATATGGTTATTCTGGCCTTCAAGTTTTCAGAGTAATCATGAACTCTGAAATATTTCTTCAAGCCAAGTAGACAAGCTTATGCTTCTTCCCCCTTTTTAATTTCCCCATCAAAAGTGGGTGGCTTGGATTTATTAAATTCTTCATGGTAACTACCCTTGGAGTGCTTCCTCTTCTTTCTTTTCCTATGATAATGTGAATGAGTCTCATTGTTGGACAGTTCCTTGGAGCTTTTTTCCCCTTCACTAGAGGAATATTCAGATAAGTCTTTGACTTTGACATGCCTCTTGGCTCCATGTCAAGCCTTCTTGAGAGTGTTTCTTCTTTCATTACCTCTTTGAGGACCATGCCTATGTATCTTATGTAGATTCTATGTTTTCTTGGACTGGTGTTTGTCCACATTACTACCTGTTGGTCCATGTTGTAATTGTCTCTGTATATATGACAGAATTTGCAATAGGAGTGCATTTAATTCAATATTTTTTCCTTCTCTTTCATCATCCTATCATTATCGGTCTTAAATATTTCTACCTCTTCCATGAGACTCCTCATAGTCTAAGCTAGATTTGGAGGTGTTTCTACCACTCTACTTTCATCGTATTCTTCTTATTTGTTATGGGAAATCTCTCCCCATTCATGGTGTGTCACCATCCTTCCTCTTATAGGTTTTTCTAGGAAACCACTGACTGGCTAAGTGTTGATGATCAACAATTTACATTATTTGTTTATCCACCATATTATAAACAACACGTGATGTAACGTCCCCGACCATCCATTTCAGGCCATTCTATGCTAGAGAACTCTTACATTATCTCTATGGAACATATCGTAACATACTCAGTATCCAACTAAGCTATGCCACATTTTGAACTGCATGCAATTAAAATATATACACATAGAAATCTTGCGGAGGAATTAAATATAAAATGTAAACAGAAAAATACATCTGTAAATACACGGATTCACACTGAAATAACAGTAACGTATACATGCATCATATACAGGAAATACCCATAAAAATAAACACATAAATAACAATGCAGCATGTAAATTTATCACACAATTGGCACTTATCTTGGTAAGAATGTCACCAACCGTGTGAAAACCTTCCACGAACCTCCCAGCATTAGACCACACCATTCATCACTCTCAACGATGAGTCACCCCCGAGATGGGTCTAAACTCCACCCAGGTAAAGGGATTGCTAACCAGGCTAAAGGCTCATAGACAACAGGAAAGACTTTGTCATAGGTGCCAACTCAAACTAACAACCTACAGTCCCTCATTCCCCACATGCATGTCCCACCCAGGAAGTGTTCCCCTTCTCTACTCAACAGTCCTTTGGCTACCCCACTTCATTTTTGGGCTTCAGCAACAAGCTGGAAAGGAAGTCTCAGAGCATTGTAGCTGCAGTTTAGCACATTCAAAAAATCAATTCCCAATAATTCTCTCACCCAGAGAATTACTCACGGGTCTAACAACCTGCCTCTTCAATGTCCCATGGGCCTGACAGCCCGCTTCTTCAGTCCAGCTCCCAAGCTAACCAAATACACCAACACAAAAAGGATATGGATACAAGTTTAGGTACAGTCATGAAGATACGAAGGATATCTCAATGGGTGTGTGCATGCTCATGGATGATTGACTGGATTACTCAATGATGGAAGGAATGATGGGAAGAATGATGGAAAAGATAGGAAAATGAACTAAGTCCAAACAATATGTATGCATGTCCCCAACTTGACACTTGTCATGTTAGGATCTACTTTGGCTCCACTTGTCCCCAACTTTAAAAATTATGATAAAATAATTATCCATACTTTATGATTTAAGAAATATTAATATAATATTCCTTTTTGGCTTAAGATCCCTAGATTAGCCCCTTTTCTTTAACTTTTAGGCCCCTCCCTTTCCCTAACTAGTGGATTTTAGTCCCCCATCTCTTTTATCGTGGTCGATCTGCGCGCAATGATGTATTTTACATTAATTATGAGACATATACAAAAATATGCACACTGGCCTTTAACATCTAGGCTCTATGTCCTAATCAAAACATAAGCATCCTAGATTATAATAACTATATCACGAGCCTATAAATGCAGCATATACACAAAAGGCTACCTGGCCTCAAAATCATGTGCACTTAAGTTGTTGTGCCTGGTATCATGGAATGTACACACTTCCTCATTTTACTGCACAGTACAGGCATGCACTATACCATGAAAGGTGTATACAAAATGATATCAAACAGCTCACCCGCTTAAGTACATTTTCATTTACATTACAATTGGGTTTGGTCTTTGGATATTACAATCCCCTCCCCTTATTTATGCACTTTCCTTAGTGCATCATGTATCCATATACAACAAAATTTCAAAAATCTTCAAAAAGATGTGGGTATTCTACCCGCATTGCATCCTCATGCTCCCAAGTAGCATCCTCAGGACCATACCAGGTCCATTGGACCTTTACAAGCCCTATGGCTTGATCCCAGAGCTGTTTGATTTTCCAGTCCAGAATGCATACCAAATGCACTTGGAAAGCACCTTCTTGCTCCACCTGAATCACATGTCAATCAATAACATGATTAGCATCAAGTATATATTTCTTGAGTAATGATACATGGAATAAATTATGAACAGACATAGATGTAGGAAATGGAATTATATAAGCTATTGGATGAATCCTCTCTAGGATTTCAAATGGCCCACAATAACGAGCTGCCAAATTTGAACAATTTCCCAACTTCAGGGAACTTTTGTTGGCTCTCACTTTCAATAATACATGATCGCCCACTTTAAATTCCCTGTGAGGTATGCCCTTATCAGCATAGTTTTTCTGTCGGTCTTGGGCTGCCTTTAAATTTTTCTTTATTTTTATCATTTTCTCCTCCATTTCTCTGAGCAAATCTGGCCCAACCACTACTCTATCTATTGGGTTATTCCAGCTTACTAGTGTGTTGCACTTTCTGCCGTAAAGTGCTTCAAATGGGCTCATCTTTAGAGATGCTTGTTACCCATTGTTATAAGCAAACTCTACCAAGTGTAGGTAGTATTCTCATTTTTATGGTTTATCCATCACATACATCCTCAACATATCCTCAATCACTTGATTCACCCTCTCTATTTTCCCATCTGATTCTGGATGATAAGTTGTACTAAAATTCAAATTTGTTCCAAATCCATTAAATAATCCCTTCCAAAATTTTGAGGTTAATTGTGATCTCTATCAGACACAATTGTCTTGGGTATGCCATGAAATCTAGCAATTTCCTTCATATAAACATCAGTGATGTTGGCTACCTTGTGAGTGAGCTTAAATAGAACAAAATGGGCATCTTTAGTAAGCTTATCCACCACTACCATGATAGAATCATGTTGCTTGTTTGTTCTTGGAAGTTTGGTGATGAAATCCATTGTTACAACTTCCCATTTCCACTCAGGAATGGGTAATGGTTATAGAAAACCAGTTGGGTGTCTATGCTCAGCCTTTACTTTTTGGCATTCCAAACATTTGGCAATAAAATCAGCAGCCTCTTTCTTCATGCCTAAACAATAATATTGGCTCTTAACAGGTGTAATAGTTTTCTAATATCCTAGGTGCCCAACATAAGGCACATTATGAATTTCTCTCAATATTAGGTTCTTCAATTCTTGAGAATTTGGTACATAAATTCTGCCCCTGTACATGAGAATTTCATCATTATCTAGCTTATATTCCTCAATTTTTTGCTGCAAAATACCTTGTTGTAATTTTGCCACTAATTCCTTGTATTGCAAATCTGATTTGGCAGCCTCTGTAATTATGTATTTCAAATCTGATTGGTACATGCTAATGGTTGTAGCATGCAATTCATGTACTCTTCTATTGAGTGCATCAGCCACTTTGTTCTCTTTCCCCTTGATATGCTTTATATCAAAGTCATATTCACTTAGAAATTCTAACCATCTAGTTTGCCTAGCATTTAGAGTTGGTTGATCAAATAAATATTTCATACCATTATGGTGTGTTCTTAGCTTAAACCTTTTCCCCATGAGGTAGTGTCTCCATTTCCTCAAGGCATGCACTATGGCTGCCAACTCCAAATCATGAGTGGCATAGTGCATTTCATGTTCTTTCAACTTCCTTGATTCATAACATATAACAAACCCATTTTGAATGAGGACTCCACCAAGTCCTTCTTTACATGCATCTGTGCATACAATGAAGTCTTCATTTGGATCTGCAATTCTTAGTATTGGAGCACTTGTTAACAATTATTTCAAGTGTTGGAAACTCTTTTCACAATCCAATGTCCACTGAAACTTTACACCCTTTCTTTTCAAGGAAGTGATTAGGTGTGAAATCTTTGAAAATCCTTCAAAAAATATCCTGTAGTATTCTGCAAGGCCCATGAATGATATGACCTCTATCAAATTCTTTGGTGTTGACCATTCTCTAATGGCTTCTATCTTCTCAGGATCCACAATCATCCCATCCTTTGAAATGATATTCCCCAAATAATAAATTTTCTTCTAATAAAATGAGCACTTTCTCAACTTGGGATACAAATGATGTTCCCTTAATACTTGTAAAACCATCCTTGAATGATGTCCATGCTCTTCTTCTGACTTAGAATATATAATAATGTCATCCAAAAAGACAATGAAAAACTTGTCTAAATATTCTCCGAAAACACCATTCATTAAGCACATGAAAACAGCTGGTGCATTTGACAACCCAAATGGCACCACTGTGAACTCATAATGACCATACCTTGTCCTGAAGGCGGTCTTGATGATATCTTCCTCTTTAATCCTTACCTGATGGTATCCTGACCTAATATCAATCTTTGAAAATATCTTTGCATCCTTCAATTGATCAAAGAGATCATCAATCCTTGGAAGAGGATACTTGTTCTTCGCAATCACTTTATTCAACTGTCTGAAATCAATGCACAATATTAGTGTCACATCTTTATTCTTCACAAACAATATTGGGGCACTCCAAGGTGAAACACTTGGTGTATATACCCCTTCTTCGGAATTTCTTCAAGCTACATTTACAACACCTTCAACTCTGGTGTACTCATTCTGTAAGGAGTCTTTGACACTGGAGCTTCTCCAGGAATTAGATTTATAGAGAAATCAATATCTCTCTTTGAGGGTAGTCCTGGTACTTTCTTGAACACATCTTCAAATTCTTCCAGGACTGCATGATCTTCCAAATTTGGCACCTTATCTTTAGGTGTCTCTTCCATATGTGCTGCAAATATTTGACAACCTTTCCTGTAACATATCTTTAGCTGGAATGATGAAATTTCTATGATGGTTACTTCCCTGGGAATCCCCTGCACTTTCCTTAGGCTCTCTTCCTCATATAATCAATTAAAGGCCTTGTTATGACAGTCTAGGATGGCATGATATTGGTCCAACCAATCCATCCCAATTAGATAGTCATAGGAACCTAAAGGAAAGATGTTTAAATCTGCCCTGTTGTTCAGTCCATTCATGTCCATAAGACATGACTTAACCATCTCATTAACTTTTCTTTTGGCTTCTATAGCCAGTTGCACCAACCAAGATTTCTCATGTTTTCTTCTTGGAAAATGCAAACTTTCCACCATCTTAGGATCTATATAATTGTGACTAGCTCCTGAATCAATTAAAATAGCAATGGTTTGGTTGTTGATCATACCTTTGACTTCAATCATATGTGATTGATGCTCTGCTTTCTTTTTGTCTAGGGTTGCATAAATCCTTGGCACATTTCTACCCATGTCCTCCACCGTTTCAGCTTGTTGTACATTGTGAACAGTTCTTCCTTTTTCACCTCTGTGAGGACAATCTTTGAACATATGATCTCCTTTACAACCCCAACATTGAATAGGTGGTTGCCTTGGCCTTTGACCCCCTGTTTCAATCGTTATGGGCTCTCTAGGAGATTTTTGTCCCCGTGGATTATTTCTGAAGAACGGTGGCTTAGATCCCTTCTTCCTTTGATCCACCTTGAATTTTTTTTTGTCTTACCAAAATTTTTGGAAAGTTGGCCTTGATTTCTGCTGATCATATAAGCATTTAGCTCACCTTATGGTCTCCTCCAATGTCTTTGGATCATCATACTGTATTTTGTCACTGATGAATGATGGCAATCCACTCAAATACCTCTGAATATTAATTGTCTCATCCTTGATGAAAGAGACATACTTCAACATTTCTAAAAACCTTCTCTCATATTCATCTATTGTCATACTCCCAAGCTTGAGTTCAAAGACCTCTTTCATTTTCTTGTCATAGTATCTCTTAGTCAAGTATTTCTTCTCAAAATACTTCTTGAATTCCCTCCAAGTAGCACTTTTCTCTTTAATGTGTTGCACCTGCACAAGTTGATCCCACCACATGGATGTCTTTCCCTTGAGTTGATAGATAGCAATTCTACTTTCTGCATGAGAAGAATAATTCCCAACAACCATGTATCTGCATCTTCATCCTTTTTGTGCTCACCATCAAATGTAGGAGGTTTTATTTTTTTCATTTCTCCTCGTAACTCATCCACCTCAAACCCCTTATGCTTCCTGACAGGGGCTGGAATCGAGTTGTTGTGTGCTCTCTTATTGGAATGTCTTGGGGAGTGATGATGATGATCTCTGATAATACTTCTAGTTTTTCTTTTCTCATCAAGAAGCCTATGACTTCCATATTTGCTTGAGTCACTCCCCTTATCTAATTTTTTTTCTATTTTGTTCAAGCTCTACAATAAATTCATGTTGAAGTCATCTTGTTTCTCCTTGGATTCCATAAGCCTTTCATTATCATCTTTATGTCTTTGGACATCCTTCTGCAAATTTTTAATTGTCTCTGACATATTCATATTTTCATTCCTTTCATCTCTGTGTCGAATGGAGTGTGTTCCTTCAATGCCCAAATGGACATCCATCCCTCTAATCTCATCCTCCTTACTGTAAGTCCCTTGTGCCTCTTCCATTACTCTGGACTCTATGCTGATCTTGAACTGGTCTAATTATTGTTAACTCTGCAAAATGTGTAGCCAACAAAACTTTGTCAAGCTATCAGTTTCAACAATTTCATAAAAATATGAACCATTCTGGTTCAATAATATATATCAGAGTTATTTCTTCCAATTTCCTAGAAATTTGAATGCCCGGATCAATTTTCTAGGTATATATTTAGATTCCACTTTTCAACACCTTTCCAGCACCTTCTCCCATGCTCAATTCTGAGTCTTCAGAAGAAAGTTATGGTTATTAGAAATTTGTCCATTAATTTTTCTATTCATTTTTCAACTTGGTGCAGCTCTGCGCAGTAAATATGCATTTTTGCACCTACTCATTTGGAATTTTCATAGGATCTCAATTGGATTTCTTTATATACATCTTATAGACATTTTTTCCTAGTTTCACCTCATTCTGGGTTCTAGGCCGCTAATTACAACCTGTTGAAATTCTAGACCAAAATACCATATTGTAATTGATATGCTACAAGTACCTTCCTTGCCATATTAAACATTTTTAACATGCTCAGAAATTTAATTGAACTCTAGGATTGTCTTCTATGGCTCAATAGATTTCAATTGACTTCTCCTATGCCTCAATCTGATTCTGTAGCAGAAAGTTATGGCTCTTTGAAGTTATTTGGGTCTTAAAATTTACCCTTCATTGTTTGTGTTGTAACTTTCTTATAAAATATTTGTTTGACGAACGGTTTACACCATTAGAAGTCCTCTCCAAGATATTTTATTTGAACTATAAAGACATAGTCTTCCTTGGAACAATCTGTTCTCATGGTTTTTGTGTTGCTAAAAATGCTCTTAAGGGACTCAAAAATGCGCTGCAAAAAGATGACGTTCAAATGATATAAACATCGTAGAAAATCATTGGTTTTCTGTTGTTGTTCACCCTTCAACGACTTCGCACACACAAATTTCAACCTGTAAAACCATATTTACCATGCACAACAACAACATAAGGTAAATCGTGCTTCGCGCACTTATAACCACTGTGTATCACTTCTCTGTCGCGTCAGTAAATTGTGCGCACTACTTTTGTGTCGCGTGCCAACATCCACCACACGTAGTTTCAGTTCTTGCACTATTTCCTATTGCGGGTAGTTTTTGTATCACACGTTGATGTTCTGCATGCATTTCACTCTATGCGTTGCACTATGCCAGAGTTTATTACATCTCCACCGCTCACCAAAACTCTGTGCACACAACTAACTAAACTGTCGCGTGACAACATATACCCACATTGTGCATGCACCAACAAAACTCCTCTGTGCTCTGCCAACACTGCGCACACCACGTGCGTCATTATTATGTGTGTGCACACCGCGCAATTCTAAATTTAGTGTGTGCTTCTATACACCAACATTTTATGTGCGACACCGAAATTTAGCATTCAAACCCGCACACTAACTTTTTTCCACGCAGCACCAAAATTTAGTGCACACACCCGCACACTAACATTTTTCCACGCGGTACAAAAATTTACCGCGCGCGCCAGCATGCCAATATCTTGTCATGCAGTGTCAAATTTTACCTACCACAAGCTTTTCACTGTGCCTCATGCATTTTTAGTGCGCCCACCTGTGCACATTCATTTTTATGCGCATCAATTTGTCATGAATTCCGCTACAGAAATTGGGGCTTTTGGCTTAACGTTTTCCCCAATTTACCATCGACATTGTGCAATTATGAAATTTGTTCCAATTTCACCCTGATAACACCAATTCAACCTTTGTAACAACAAATCATTGTGGGTTGACATTTCTAGAATGAATTTTTCCCAAACTCAATTCACAAAGTGAGAATTTTAATTTTAAAACTCGCTCCAACTGTCATGGCTTCACTGTGACTTCAAATTCGACCAATTCTAGGTTTGAATTTGCTAAAATAGATATTAAATCAGGAATATCTCATCACTTGGACGAATTTCTCCATTTTCTCATGAATTTAACAATAGAAATTGGGGCTTTTCCCCAATTCCACCCAGTTGTTGTTACTTTTTACCATGGACGCTCTACAAACTGAAATTTGGCCACTTTGAAATAAATCCTCTGTGACATTTTTCTTCAACTCAAATTTCTCGGCGCATCCAGGATCAATGTTGAAAAATGAAGCTCTGATACCATATTGTAACATCCCCGACCATCCATGTTGGGCCATGCTACGCCAGAGAACTCTTACGTCCTCTCTGCGGAACATATTGTAACATACCCAGTATCCAACTGATCTATGCCACATAAATTTTTTGAAATGTGTGCAATTAAAATATATACACACATAACTCTTATGAAGGCATTAAATATAAAATGTAAACAGACAAATACATCTTTAAATACACTAATTCACACTGAAATAACAGTAACATATACATGCAACATATACAGGAAATACCCATAAAAGTAAACACGTAAATAACAATGCAGCATGTAAATTTATCACACAATTGGCACTTATCTTGGTAAGAATGTCACCAACTGTGTGTAGGCCTTCCACGAACCTCCCAGCCTTAGACCACATTAGTCATCACTCTCAACAATGAGTCACGCCCGAGTTGGGACTAAACTCCACCCGGGTAAAGGGATTCCTAACTAGACTAAAGTCTCATAGACAACATGAACAACTCTATCACAGGTGTCAAATCAAACTAACAACCTACAGTCCCTCATTCCTCACATGCCTGTCCCACCCAAGAAGTGTTCCCCTTCTCTGGTCAACAGTCCTTCGACTACCCCACTTCCTTTCTGAGCTTCAGCAACAGGCTGTACAGGAAGTCTCGGAGCATTGTAGTTGCAGTTTAGCACCTTCAGGAAATCAATTCCCAATAATTCTCTCACCCAGAGAATTGCTCATGGGCCTGACAACCCGACTCTTCAATATCCCACGGGCCTAATAGCCTGCTTCTTCAGTCCATCTCCCAAGCTAACCAGATACACCAACACAAAAAGGCTATGGATACAAGTTCAGGTACAGTTGTGAAGATATGAAGGATAGCTCAATGGGTGTGTGCATGCTCATGGATGATTGACTGGATGACTCAATGACGGAAGGAATGATGTGAAGAATGATGGAAAATATAGGAAAATGAACCAAGTCCAAACAATATGTATGCATGTCCCCAACTTGACACTTGTCATGTTGGGAGCTACTTTGGCCCCACTTGTCCCCAACTTTAGAATTTAGGATAAAATAATTATCCATACTTTATGATTTAATAAATATTAATATAATATTCCTTTTTGGCTTAATCTCCCTAGCTTGGCCCCTTTTCCTTAACTTTTATGCCCCTCCCTTTCCCTAACTAGTGGAGTTTAGTCCCCCATATCTTTTATCGTATTCGGTATGCGTGCAACAATGTATTTTATATTAATTATGAGACATATACAAAAATAGGCGCACTGGCCTTTAACATCTACGCTCTCTAGCCTAAACAAAACATAAGCATTCTAGCTTATAATAACTGGCTCACTAGCCTATAAAACGCAGCATATACACAAAAGGCTACCTGGCCTCAAAATCGCGCACACTTAAGTTGTTGCGTGCGGTATCATGGGATGTACACACTTCCTCATTTTACGGCATAGTACATGTGCGCATTATACCATGAAAGGTGCATACAAAATGATATCAAACAACTCACCAGCTTAAGTACATTTTCATTTACATTACAATTGGGTTCGGTATAGGGATATTACACATGAAATTTTTATAAAATAAAATGGATTTAGCATTAAACATATAATAGCAGCATACAATTCATTTTTAATCATGCAAGAGTAGCATATAGTCTCATCCCTTTTTCAATAATGAGATTTAAATGAATTCTCACAAGTAGCATTGCAAGGATATCATATGTCTTGATATTTTGGATGTTATTTGGTTACACAATGAAGGATTTCTATTGAGTTTCGTAAGTTAGGTAAAATTGTGACTCGGGAACCATCAGATTGAAAGGTCAATCAAGATCCATCGTTAAATTCGTGGCATTCGTGGTAAAATTCCCAGTGGGTAAGTTAAAATCGTGATCATTGATCATGGTCAAATCAACGATCTACATCGTTATGTACCATGAAAATAATCGTTGTTTACAATTAAGGATCGATAGTTCCGATAAAAAAATGCACACATAAATCACACGTGAGTTAATAAAAGGTTACTATGTGCTGGTGGTTTTGGAATATCCACTAAGGGACACATGATGGTCAATAAAGACACAACTTCACTCTTAAGGGTGGTTCTATTACCACCTCTCAACCTCCTTCTATACTATAGGGAAAATA
This sequence comes from Picea engelmannii, assembly GCA_009831015.1. Taxonomy (NCBI): domain Eukaryota; kingdom Viridiplantae; phylum Streptophyta; class Pinopsida; order Pinales; family Pinaceae; genus Picea; species Picea engelmannii. The sequence continues at coordinate 319,619 of ML781791.1, read as the reverse complement.
CCTCTTGGAAAAAATGGTAAAGCACTCAAAGTCTTAAGAAATTGGTCATATGGTTGGAAATTAATAGGCCTTTATGAAAAGGGTTGGGTAGCATTCCCTCCCTCTTATAATTTTTCTAATATATTTTGTTCGACTCTTTCAGAGTCCAAGTAGGCCAAGTGTATTTTCCTGCTCTGATACCACTTTGTAACACACCCAACCCTATAAGTATCTATTAATGGAATGGGGTATGAAAAAAAAAATTCCCTTAACCAACTCAAAAACTCCTTTCGATGGCACCATCATCTTCTTCTCATCAATAGATTTCCAAGGACTGTTACTTTTCTCAAAATTGAGCTCTGGATTGAAAATTATGGCTTCTAAAATTTATGGGCACCTCACTTCCACATGTCACCTACATGGCACTCTATCACACTTGTCCTCCTAAGTGGTACTGACGTGGATTTCCTCATACATGCAACATACTTCTTGGCACAGATGTTTCACACCTAGGCAAAATTTTATCGGACAGTTGTTGTCATCTTCTGTAGCTATTAGGATCCTCCCATCGAAGTGTTCCCATGATGGTTTATTATGCACCCTGCAACTACCGATTTTGAAGGCATCACTCCTCTAACAGTTCAAACGGTTCCAGGGACTAGGCAATTGACAACTAGGATTTCATTGAATCTATTCAATTTTGCCTCATACTCTTGACACATAACACCATCCTTGCAGGACACATGGTGTTGATATTATGGTAGTTGTTGGAGGTATTAACCTATACTTAAACCTTTGACAAGTCTACAATATTCTGGGAAGCAAGAGAAACCCTAGAAGGTTAGGAAATAACCTTAGAAGACAAGTTGTCTCAAGAAAATAATTTATATTAAATTATTATCCTCTAGAAGTAGAAGTTGACCTAGTTAGGTCACTTGGATGACTATAAATAAGAGGGTGCTAGAGATCATTTTGTAAATTTTTTGAACATGCACATAATAGATCCAGCTAGCAAAAGACATACATAATTTGTAGAGAGAATATGAGAAAAGAGAAGCAGGAGAGAAAGAATGGAAGAATTCCCATTAACCAAATGAATGAATGATAATTTACACATGATATACTCTTTATAACTCAACTAATGTGCACTAGAGGAGAATCCAATGTGCCATAGTGGTGGTCTAGAGTGATCTTGACACACACCAATAGTTACGGGAGTAAACTTCCACCTAGTTTAGTCTCTCAGACAGTTATGGAAGTGAATTGCCACCTAGTCTGAGTTAACTAGTCTCTCAGTCTTCAGTTAATTGACTGAAACAAAGTGAAGTGAGGAGGAGATCAGGGAATCATGAGTAATGCTCTAGTATGGTGAGAATCCTAAGGCCAATGCACATTAGTTGGTGATGATCCTAATGTAGCATCTAGACTCCACTCAATTGATCAAATTGATGTGTGAACTAAAGAGAATGTTCTCCTAGAGGAATATTCTCCCTAAACTATAGGAGACTAAATAGTGGCTAAAAAACATAGGGAAAACCTTAGGAAAAAGAAATCCTAGGTGTGTATGAAGTATCTCCACACACCCCCTGAACATCACTATGGTGAAAATAAAGAATGGGTCCTGGAAACGAGACCATGTTAGGTACCCAAATACAAAAGATACACTGAAATAAACAAGTAAAGAGGGAAAGTCCCCCCTCAAAGTACAATGTATGTAAAAATAATAACTGGTGGTTGTTAGGCAACCATGTCCTTCACTCCAAGACGCTTGTGTAGATAATGGAACTTCTTCTCATGGTGAATATGTCTGCAGACTATTCTACTAAAGGATAGAACTGCAGGTCGATGATCCCCTTGTGTACTAAGTCTCAGATGTAGTGCATGTGGATCTCGATGTGCTTCGTCTGCTGCCTCTGAACTAGATCTCTGTAGAACTTCAAATTTTTATTGTTGTCACACCAGATGACGATCGGCCAATGAAACTGAATTCCCAAATTAGTTATTTTCCTTGACTACCCCTATGTGCTTTTCCTCGACTAAAGATAGAGAAATAGCAACATACTTCTTTCTCGACCAACATTTAGGCCTGGAACCAAGACTCAGTGAGTAACTAGATGTGGACTTGTGATCAATGTTATCGCTAGCCCAGACAAAATTAGTGAACCCAATGAGGTCCAATGTAGAGTATCCCACATAGTGAATCCCAAAGGTGATGGTTCTTTGTACGTATCGAAGGATACGCTTTGCAGTCTTCCAATGTAGCTCATGTGACTCCTACATGAACCTGGAGACTGCTCCAACTGCATAGAAGAGGTATGTTCTAGAGTGTGTGAGATACAACAAGTTCCCTACTAGTTGTCTATACAGTGTGTTGTCAACTAGTGGAGTGTCCCTGCCATCATCAAGTATGAATCCTGATAGTAAAGGAGTCCGAGTAGATTTGCATTCTGTCATGTGAAATCTCTCAAGGAGATCTCATGCATGGCCTAAGGAATCTTTATGCCTGATGCATTCTGATTGATCTTGAGTCCAATGAATAAATGTAGCAGAACCATGTCCATCATCAAGAACCCGTCATGTAGAATCCTCTTGATTGCATCAATCGTTGAAGTCGAGTAACTGGTGATCAACAAATCATCAACATACAAAACTAGGAGTAGAAGTGAATCAATCGTCCTGAGCATGTAAACATTCGGGTCTGACTTACAATGTACAAAGTTTTGTGACAACAGGTAAGAGTCCATATTGGCATACCATGCCCTCGGGACCTGCTTGAGGCCATAAAGAGACTTCTTCAGTCGACATACCAAAGATGAATCTTGCACAAATCCCTGGAGTTTCTCCATATAGATATCCTTAGAGAGATCTTTGTGAAGAAATGCATTATTCACATCCATTTGATGGACTTCCCATCCCTTGTTTTTCACAATGGCAAGTTGGTGCAGGAGCATCACCAAGAACGAGAAAGCGCAAGGACAGAAGACAGTTGGAAAGCACCAACGCACATTTTTTTGAAATATTTTTGAAACATTAATGTAATAGTTAAGAGGAGGTGCACTTGTAGATTGTAAACAGATCATGAGTGATCCGCTCTCATCTGTAGTAGGTAGAGACATTTATGTGTAGTAAATGCAAGTAGGTATCTTTGAATTGTGGATTAGACAGTTTTAGGAGCTGGGGGGAAAACGGATATAGACACCCTCACTTGTATCATTTGTATCATGAGGAGAAATTATTATTCCCAATTGTATGAATAGAGCATAGAGCACAAAGAGGAGAAGAAGCAGAGAATTGTATTTGAAAACACCCATGTATAGAAGTTTTGAATTAATACATGAAGCTTTGATTCAGACTTATGGTGTTGTGATATTCTCTATGTATGTATGTTGAATACTATGCTCATAGTTATTTTACTCTTTTTGTTATGCATTTGTTGTTACGCTATGTATGAATGATTTCTCATTGAATGTTTGAAATCTGAGAGAGAGAGAGAGAGAGAGAGAAAGGAATGAGTTTCAATTGTTTCTCAACCTGAGTGAGTAAAATTCCTGCAAGGAGTGCAGTGGAGTTTGTCCGCAAGGAGTGCATTGACAAGGGTTGAGAGTTTTTATCTCTGAAAACTCAGGAGGGATAACATTGTTCTCACTCTCGTGGAAGTGAAAGTTAAGAATAGGAGTCGTGCAAGGTGTGTGCAGGCTGAGTAGAGTCTCAAAGTTACAACCTGAGTGAAATTGTTGAAGGACTACTCTCACAAGGAGTGCACGGAGTCGAAGAGGTTCAAATACTAGAGCGTATTTGAAGAAATTTCGCAAGGAGTGCGAGAAAGAGTTATCCCCAGAAGTACTTAAGGATTTCAAGCAAGCTCAGGAGGGATAGAGTCTTCAAATTTGTCGAAGAAAATCTCAAGAGAGCTAGTGCCTTGAAGTGTTGGAAGGAGGCGTAGCGAAGTTGTTTTGCAGGTGGACAAGTTCCATGAAGGAATACCTTGTTCATTCCATAGGAGTCGTCAAGGAGGAGTTGGACGATCGAAATTCTCCATGGAGAATTCACGAAATTCTAAGAGTCGTCAGATCTTGCAAGGAGTAGGGAGGTTACGGAAAGTATTCTTCAAGTGCAACCTCAGAAGAAATTGGACCGTAGGATTCAAGTCGACAAGGGCCGTTGGATCACTCATGAATTCTCACTTCGGGGATTCACGAGTTGAAGGACTGAAAACCTTACATCAAGATTCGCAAAATCGCGAAGTGAGAAGTCCCGAAGGGGTGAAAAGATTGTGTGGGGCCAGCTATTGGTGAAGTGTGTCGAAAATCAACATTTCGGCATTTCGGAGGATAAGAATTCGGGATTCGGTTCCGAGATTCCCGAAATCATGAAACACGATACTGTCGTGGGAGAGGACGCGACAAGAGTTTCAGCACATCAGAAGTTCGGGTTTCAAAAGGTGAAGAGTTGAGAGACTTGGAAGGAGAATTCACGAAGTCGCGAACTCCAAAGTTCCGAAATCGCGAGAAATATGACCACATTGTTTGGTCAGAGGGAGATTGAAATTGATGCTTCATATTTGATCGCGTAGTCTCAATTCATAAGGACCTGTGGAGAAGCACCATTTTACATGTGTGGGATTCCCTGAAGAAGAATCGAAGAGTCAATCCAACTCAAGGGCAGGAATTAGAACTATCCCCTAGCGGACCTTGACCCGAGGGACGATAAAAGGTTAGGGGTCTGCGTCAAGTTGGTATCAGAGTGCAGAAATATTTCTTTTCTTTCTGTAGCAGGGAAAAGAAGGATTCACCATGCCGCCGAGAAGAAGAGACAGGAAAACACTTGATCTACCAGAGGAGAGGGAAATGCCAGGAGAAAGGGGTAGGCAGGTGCCAAATTCATCCATGGAAAGAGAGATGCATAACCTACGCGCCAGATTTGTGGACATGGAAATAAAACAGAGGCGCACAGCCGGTGTTGGAGATGTTAGTGAATCTGAAAGTGAAGATGAAGCTAGACATGAAGGAGAAGAAGTTGAAGTAGAAGATGCAGCAAATGAACGCTTGATTAGGGTTGTTGTAAGAATGGGTGCTAGAGAAAAAATGGACATTCCAGTATACGAAGGAAACCTGGATGTTGAAGAACTTCTAGACTGGAGTAGAGCTCTGGACATGTATTTTGACTATGAAGATGTCGAGGAAGACAAGAAGGTCAAACATGCTGTCACAAGATTGAAAGGACATGCGGCATTGTGGTGGGATGAGCTACAAGCTGACAGATGTTGCAAAGGCAAGAAGAAAATCAAGAGTTGGGATAGAATGGTCGCGAAGATGAAAGCGAAATTCATACCCAAGGATTATCAAATCACTCTGTTTCGAAGGATGCAGAATTTGAGACAGAAGCTGATGTCAGTGAAGGAGTACACTAAAGAGTTCTACAAGCTGAACATCAGGGCAGGTCATCGGGAAAGTGATGATGAAAAAGTTTCCAGGTATATGAATGGTCTGAGATATGACATTCAGGATGATATGAGCATGATGATCATTCGGACCATAGAATATGCTTATCATATGGCTCTAAAAGATGAAGAGAAGCTGAGCCGAAAGAAAATCCAAAGAGGTCGAGGCAGAATTCATCCCAGAGGAAAAACAGTTGTCCAAGATAGGAATCAAAAGCCTAAGGAGGAGTGGAAGAAACCTCAACCTGAGAGAGGTGAAAGCTCACAGAGAGGGTAGTATGCTGAATAGAGGGGACAGTATGTTGATAACAACACTTTTCCTCGCACTAGAGGAAGAGGAAGAGGCAAAGATGGAGTAATAAAATGTTTCACATGTGGAAAGAATGGACACAAATCTTATGAATGTCCAGATAAGAAGAAAGAAGGAGGTGAGACTCACATTGCCAAAGCACAGAGGTGCAATGTTGAGGAAGAGGATGCTGAAGGTGGAAGATCACTAGTGATGAGGAAGGTTCTCTTAACACCAGAAAAAGAGGCGGAGAATCCAGTGCAAAGGAACAGTCTTTTTTGGACTACTTGCAATACCAAAGACAGGGTATGCAAAGTCATCGTGGACAGTGGTAGCACAGACAATCTCGTTTATACAGAGATGGTAGAAAATATGGAGCTAGAGACTATTGAACATCCAAGTCCATACAGAGTTTCATGGCTACAAAAAGGACATCAAGTAAATGTCACTAAACAATTTTTAGTTGAATTTAAGATAGGAGGGTATAACGATAAGATATTGTGTGATGTCATTCCCATGGATGTTTGTCATCTATTGTTGGGTAGATCATGGCAATATGACATAAATGTGGTTCATGATGGGAGGAAGAACACATACACCCTAGAAAAGAATGGGAGAACTCATATGTTGTTCTCGATTAAGGACAAAGAGGTGAAACCTGAAGTAAGCAACATTGTACTTCTCATGAGTGGGAAGGAACTTCTTAAGGAGGTTAAGAAGAAGGAAGATCCACAATTTATTATGGTCAGGAAACCCAGAATTGTTTTGACCAACACAAGAGTGGATGATTTACCAGAGGAAATCCAAAAGCTACTAGAGGAATTTGCTGACATAGTAGTGGACAAACTACCTCGTTCGTTGCCACCTATTAGAATTATAAGTCATCACATTGATCTCATACCTGGAGATAGTTTTCCAAACAGAGGCAGTGTACATATTGACGCCGCGGGAGAATGAAGAGGTCAAGAGACAAGTCCAAGATTTAATGGATAAAGGATTGGTAAGAGAAAGCTTGAGTCCATGTGTTGTTCCGATAGTACTCAGTCCAAAGAAAGATGGAGGCTGGAGAATGTGTATTGACTCGAGAGCGATCAACAAGATTACCATCAGATACAGATTTCCATTACCAAGGATGGATGATTTGATGGATTGCTTGAGTGGAGCAAGACTCTTTTCAAAGATTGATTTGAAAAGTGGATATCACCAAATTCGTATGAGAGAAGGGGACGAATGGAAGACAACCTTAAAGACTAATGAGGGACTGTATGAATGTCTTGTTATGCCATTTGGTTTAACAAACGTATCAAGTACTTTCATGAGATTGATGAATGAAGTCCTGAAGGATTTCATCAGAAAATTTGTCATTGTGTATCTTGATGACATATTGATTTTCAATAAAATAGAGGCAGAGCATCTGAAACATTTGGCTAGAGTGATGTAGAGGCTACAGCAAGAGAAGTTGTTGATAAACATGAAGAAATCCTCATTCATGAAGACAGAGCTCATTTATTTGGGGTTTTTTATTTCTGCAGATAAGTTGAAGATGGATCCAGATAAAGTGGAGGTGATTAAAAATTGGCCATCGCCAAAGAGTATCTTTGAAGTTCAAAGATTTCACGGATTGGCTAGTTTCTACAAAAAATTCATTAGGAATTTCAGTGGAATTAGTGCACCAATGATGGACACAGTGAAGAAGAGACACAAGTCTTTTCACTGGACAGAAGAAGCTAAGAAAAGATTCAATTTGTTGAAAAGGAAAATCACAGAACAACCAATTTTGGTGTTGCCTAATATCAAGAAGACATTTCAGGTAAAATGTGATGCAAGTGGGTTTGCAATAAAGGGAAGTCTTGAGCCAAGAAGACAAGCCGATAGCATACTTCAGCGAAAAGTTGAACGAAGCCAAAATAAAATACTCCATGTATGACAAGGAGTTCTATGCTATTATTCAGGCATTGAAGAAATGGAGACATTACTTGATTCCTAAGGAGTTTGTCTTATACAGTGACAATCATGCTTTGAAATTTGTGACTCAATGGGAGAAGTTGAATCAGAGACATGTTAAATGGGTTGAATACATGCAGAACTTTACTTTTTTAATCAAGCATATTTCTGGAACTGCTAACAAAGTTGTTGATGCTTTGAGCAGGAAATGTTTGCTATTGCAGGAGTTCAGAGTCAAAACATTGGGTTTTAATGATCTCAGGAACATGTACAGAGATGATCCAGACTTCAAAGAGGCATATGAAGCAGCTGAGAATCCAATTCTCAGGGACAGAAGTCAATGGACAAAATACATGATCCAGGAAGGATTATTGTTTAAGGGTAATCAACTTTGTATTCCAAAATGCTCCATGAGAGAGAATTTGTTGAGGGAGAAACACAGTGCAGGATTGGCTGGGCATTTTGGTCATGACAAGACATTCTCAAAGTTAAATGAGTCATATTTTTGGCCAAGAATGAGAGAAGACGTCAAAATATTCATGGACAGATGTAGAATTTTTCAGCATTCAAAAGGAAAGAGGCAAAATGCAGGCTTATATCAACTGTTACCCATACCAGAGAGGCCATGGGATGCAGTAAGCATGGACTTCATATTGGGGTTGTCGAGAACACAAAGAGGGTTTGATTCAATCTTTGTAGTGGTAGACATATTTTCTAATATGGCACATTTTATACCATGTCAGAAAACCAGTGACGCAACTCACATTGTGAATATGTTTTTTAAACAAGTCATTCGACTTCACGGCTTACCAAGGAGCATAGTTTCGAATCGAGACACCAAGTTCATGGGACACTTCTAGAGAACCTTATGGAAAAATCTAGGAACAAACTTTTCATTCAGTTCATCTTATCATCCTCAGATGGATGGACAGATAGAAGTCATGAACAGAAGTTTGGGAGACTTGCTGAGGAGTTTGGTGACCAAACATCATAGTCAGTGGGATAATATTCTACCACAGGCGGAATTTTCATATAATGATTCAATCAACAGAAGCACGGGGTAGAGTCCATTTCAAATTTTTTATGGCATGCAGCCAAGGGGAGTTTTTGAATTGAGGGATTTAGAACAGAACACAACTAGGAGTGCTAGTGCGGAATATTTTGTCGAGGCAATGAGGGAGATTCACAGCCAGGTGAAGGAGCGATTGCAGAACTCGAGCCAGGAGTATAAGCGCAGAGTAGATCAACACAGGTGACAACTTCAGTTCAAATTTGGTGATTTGATCCTTGCACACTTGAGAAAGGAAAGGTTCCTGAGGGGGACATATAATAAACTGAAAATGAAGAAAATTGGACCGTGACGGATCATAAGGAAATTTGGGACAAATGCTTATGAGATCGAATTACCCGATGGGATTAGAATTTCACCAATATTCAATGTCTCAAATTTGTACCCTTACAAAGATGAAGAAGAAGAAGCAGGTAATGAACAACCAGAGGTTCAGTGGGCTAAACAGATCCCAGTTGCAGAGAAGCCACAGATGGAAATCATACTGGACAAAAGACTTAGTAAGAGGACCAGGCAAAAGGAATATTTTGAATACTTGGTCAAGTGGAAGGGACATCCAGTTGAAGATGCCAGCTGGGAAAATGAAGCAGAGATTCAAAAGCATGGGCAGACTGTGCGAGAGCTCATGGACAGGAGCCCATGAAAATTTTTCAAGTGAGGGAGTATGGTGCAGGAGCATTGCCAAGAACGAGCAAGCACAAGGACGGAAGACAGCGGGAAAGCACCAGCGCACATTTTTTTGAAATATTTTTGAAACATTAATGTAATAGTTAAGAGGAGGCGCACTTGTAGATTCTAAACAGATCATGAGCGATCTGCGCTCATCTGTAGTAGGTAGAGACATTTATGTGTAGTAAATGTAAGTAGGTAGCTTTGAATTGTGGATTAGACAGTTTTAGGAGTCGGAGGGAAAACAGATATAGACACCTTCACTTGTATCATTTGTATCACGAGGAGGAATTATTATTCCCAATTTTATGAATAGAGCATAGAGCACAAAGAGGAGAAGAAGCAGAGAATTGTATTTGAAAACACCCATGTACAGAAGTTCTAAATTAATACATGAAGCTTTGATTCAGACTTATGGTGTTGTGATATTCTCTATGTATGTATGTTGAATGCTATGCTCATTATTGTTTTACTATTTCTGTTATGCATTTGCGGCTACGCTATGTATGAATGATTTCTCGTTGAATGTTTGAAATCTGAGAGAGAGAGAGAGAGCAAGGAATGAGTTTCAATTATTTCTCAACTTGAGTGAGTAAAATTCTTGCAAGGAGGGTAGTGGAGCTTGTCCGCAAGGAGTGCGTTGACAAGGGTTCAGAGTTTTTATCTCTGAAAACTCAGGAGGGATAACATTGTTCTCATTCTCATAGAAGTGCAAGTTAAGAACAGGAGTCGTGCAAGGTGTGTGCAGGCCGAGTAGAGTCTCAAAGTTACAACCTAAGTGAAATTGTTGAAGGATTGTTGTCACAAGGAGTGCACAGAGTCGACTAGGTTTAAATACTAGAGCATATTTGAAGAAGTGTCGCAAGGAGTGTGAGCTGGAGTTATCCCCAGAAGTACTTGAGGATTTCAAGCAATCTTAGGAGGGATAGAGTCTTCGAAGTTGTTGAAGAAAATCTCAAGAGGGATAGTGCCTTGAAGTGTTGGAAGGAGGCATAACGAAGTTTTTTTGCAGGTGGACAAGTTCCGTGAAGGAATACCTTGCTCATTCCATAGGAGTCATCAAGGAGGAATTGGACGGTAGGAATTCTCCGTGGAGAATTCGTGAAATTCCAAGAGCCGTCGGATCTTGCAGAGGAGTAGGGAGGTTACGGCAAGTATTCTTCAAGTGCAAGCTCAGAAGAAATTGGACCGTAGGATCCAAGTCGACAAGGGTCATTGGATCACTAGTGAATTCTCACTTCGGGGATTCGCGAGTTGAAGGAACGAAAACCTTACATCAAGATTCACGAAATCACAAACTGTGAAGTCTCGAAGGGGTGAAAAGATTGTGTGGGGCTAGATATTGGTGAAGCATGTCGAAAATCAGCATTTCGGCATTTCGAAGGATGAGAATTTGGGATTCGGTTCTGAGATTCCCGAAATTGCGAAATGCGATACTGTCATGGGAGAGGACACGACAAGCATTTCGTCACATCGAAAGTTTGGGTTTCGGAAGGATAAGAGTTGAGATACTTGGAAGGAGAAGTCATGAAGTCGTGAACTCCGAAGTTCCGAAATCACAAGAAATATGGCCACATTGTTTGGTCAGAGGGAGATTGGAATTGATGCTTCGTATTTGATCACGTAGTCTCAATTCATAAGGACCTATGGAGAAGCACCATTTTACGTGCATGGGATTCCCCGAAGAGGAATCAAAGAGTCAATCCGACTCAAGGGTAGGAATTAGAACGATCCTGTAGCGGACCTTGACCCAAGGGACGATAGAGGGTTGGGGGTCTGTGTCACAAGTACCAAACATATGGAATCAATCTTCACTATTGGAGCGAAGGTCTCATCATAGTCAATTCCATGCACCCACTAAAAGCCTTTGGCAACTAGCCTGGCTTTGTATCTTATAACCTGTCCATCCATTGTGCTCTTGGTCATGTAGACCCATCTGCACCTGACAAGTTTCCTTCCTGAAGGAATGGGAACCATATCCCAAGTCTGGTTCTTGAGGAGGGAGTTGTACTCCTCCTACATGGTTGATTTCAAAAAGGGATTTCAAGCAGCCTCGCCATAGCATTGTGGATATAAAGACTGAACCAAGAAAATATGCTTGGGTGACATTGGTTCAATGGAAGAGAGTGCAAGAGCAGGCTCCTCAAAATTATATCAATTCCTCCTAGTATCAGTTGGATCCCCAACAAGATCTCTTGCATCCTAAAGAGTAGTCTTCGCCCATTTGGGCCTCTATTTTGGCAATGCATCTACATTTTCATGCACTGACTCTGCATCTGACTATACTAACTATGTATCTGGATCATCTAAATCCTTTGAATCATAAATATCATCTAAAGAAGAGTTTACATGTGCATTATCATCATCTCTGATAGGTGGAAGAACAAAAGTGTATGCATGTCGTTGTTGAGGTACATGTGAGACACTTTCCTCGAATTAGACACTCTGCTCAATAATGAGTCAGTCTAAGGAAAGATCAATGAGTTTGTATCCCTTAACACCATTGGGGTATCCAATAAATATACACTATGTTTTATGTGGATCAAGTGCCTTCCTCTTCTCAGAGGGAATCCTGGCCCATGCACGTGAACTGAAAATACAAATGTGAGTCACTTCCGTTTCGAGGCCACTCCAAGCCTCGTAGGGGGTCTTATCCTTGACACATATATGGGGAGATATGTTTTGGATGTAGGTTGAAAAATTAATTGCTTCAGCCCATAATCTTTGTGGAAGCGACTTTGCATGTAGCATGCAAGATGCCATCTCTTTTAGAAATCTATTTTTCCGCTCAGCAACTTTGTTTTGCAGCAGAGTATAGGGAACCGTGTGATGCAATTGAATCCATGCCTCATGACAAATATTATGTATCTCATGGCTGACATACTCTACCCCGTTATCTGTTTAGAGGAATTTGATTTTATTTCCTGACTGTGTCTCAACAAGGGCTTTGAAATCTTTGAGGTGTTGAAGGACCTCTGATTTTTTCCTAAGAAAGAAAATCCATGTCAGGTGTGAGAAATAATAAAAAACAATTAGCATGTACCTTTCTTTATTGATTGATGGATGCAGAAAAGGGCCCATGAGGTCACTATGGATCATATCTAAAGGAAAGGAATCCTTATGATTCTTTCCTTTATCGAATTTCTCTTTAGGGTGTTTTCCAAGAACATATCCCTCACAAATTCCTTTGGAGAAGTGGATGTTAGGTAGACCATAAATCATTCCCTTATTTCTAATCTGTTGCGTATATCTGAAATTTAAATGCCCGAACCTTTCGTGTCATATCCTACTACTTTCATCAACATGGGAAATCAGTGATTCATAATCTAGTTCAATAAATTCAGAAAACATGTAGAGTCTAGATTGATGATTTACCTCACCGGTAGCAACCCTGGAATCGGTTTGCATGTCATATATATCCATTGAATCATGTGTGAATATGAATCTATTTCTGGTTTCGTATTTTTTCATATGATACATGGAGATAATATTGACGAAAATTTTGGGAACGTGAAACACATTCTCGAAGATTTCGTTTGTGAGTTCAATTCTTCCTTTGTCGGTGACTCAAATGGAGAGTTGTCCCCCATCAAAATAGGAGGACATTTCCATGCATCCAATGAAGAATAAAATTATTTTTTTTCATCCATGTGGTGTGATGTACCTAAATCTATGATCCAAGCATCAAGAGAGGAGTTGATGGCAATCAAAGCATGGCTAGAATTTCCTTTCTTGGGATTATGATCTTCTAGCGTCTTATTCTTGGCACCCTCAGGGATGTGATCTCCAAGGTTGTTTTGTTGAAGTATTTCGGCCATTTGATCTATTTTTTTTTGCATACATGCAAATTCTGGATGGAATCCTTTATGATAGTAAGTTCATTTCTCCCCTTTTCTTCCCTTTCCACCTTTGGTTACAGAGGCATCGTTGAAGGGTTTTGAGTACCCTTCCTTCTTTGGATTTTCATGTGATTTACTTTTCTATTTGTCTTTAGATTTCTTATATTGATTACCACTACCATATTTCACGGTAAGTGCATGCACCTTTGGGCCTTTTATTTTTCCCATATTGATGAGATTTCTCTACTCTCGTGTCAGAGACTCAATAAAGGCCTCAAGAGAGGGCATCGTCCAGGTGGCTCCAGAGGTGAGCCTAACTGAATGAAATGTAGATACAAACACTAAGTATTCTAGACCAATTTTGGACAGAATGGTAAGAACCATTTGTTTCTCCTCCTTAGATTTATCAACCCTGCAAGCCTTGATTTGCGACAACAAATCCTTATATTTGGTAAATAAATATTGGATATTTTTTAAGGTTTTTATGTCCAAAGTGAGAAATTACACCTTGAGCATGTGTCCCCTCATCTCGTCCTAAATCCCTTCCATGGTGGTCCAGGCTTCATTGGGGGTTTTACAGAAGGATATGTGAAAGACGAGTTCAAGGAAATGAGATTTCAAATTGTTCCAAACGTTTCATCCATTCGATTTAGATACTTGGAATTTTCTATGGCTAGTGTTGGTTTAGTTTTTTTGTTCATGGCTAACCTATATAATCCTCTACCTCGAAGATGAATTATCATCTTCTTCTTCCATGCAAAGAAATTGTATGGTGTAAGAATGTTTTCTTTTGGAAATTCCATTTTCTCGTTGTCTTCAATCTTTGATACCTGCAAAAATAATTTGGTGTGTATTTTGCCTAGAATTTTATCGTCTCTAATACCATTTAAATGTTTTGAACCTACACAGAATAGATCTAGATAGCAAATTACATACACAATTTGCAGAGAGAATATGAGAAAAGAGAAGCATGAGAGAAAGAATGGAAGAATTTCCATTAACCAAATGAATGAATGATAATTTACACATGATATACTTGTATAACTCAACTAATGCGCACTGGAGGAGAATCCAATGCACCATAGTGGTGGTCTAGAGTGATCTGGACACACACCATTAGTTACGGGAGTAAACTGCCACCTAGTCTAGTCTCTCAGGTAGTTATGGGAGTGAATTGCCACCTAGTCTGAGTTAACTAGTCTCTTAGTCTTCAGTTAACTAACTAAAATAGAGTGGAGTGAGGAGGAGATCAGGGAATAATGAGTAATGCGCTAGTCTAGTGATAATCCCAAGGACAATGTGCATTAGCTAGTGATGATCCCAATGTTTCATGGTGATGATCCCAATGTGGCATCTAGACTCCACTCAACTGATCAAACTAAAGTGTGAACTGATGAGAATATTCTCCTAAAGGAATATTCTCCCTAAACTATAGGAGACTGAATAATTACTAATAAACATAGGGAAAACCTTAGGAAAAATAAATCATGTGTGTGTGAGGTATCTCCAACACATTTGACACACACTCTAACAACTGCATAAGGACAAGTGGTGTGCATGACTGGAGGAGAGTTGTGGTTGATGTAGTGGTGACTTGGTCTTTGGTTATGGTTGGAATTCCTGCTTAGTTATGGTTTGAACTTTATTCTAGGTATGCTAGATATGGAAAGAGGTATGCTACCTTGGTTGGCTATTGGTTCTAGGGTTTGCTTTCGAAATTATTTTGCCTGTCAAGGTTAAGGTGCTCGGGGGTGGAATTTGTGCCTATGGTTGGGTGAAAATATTGATATATTTTCTATGGTGAAATGAGCACACCTATTATTCTAATAGGTTATGGGCCCACATTTTCTTTGGACAGTCTAACCACTCAAAGGTATATTGGGATGATTCGCTCAGTTGCAGTTGCAGTCAAAGTTTTGTTGTAGCAATGAAACCCTAACCCTCGTGTTAAGGCACATTAAGTGAAGTGCTTGACCTAAATCCTAGATAACCTAGTGCACCCTATCCTAGTGCATCTCTTGGTACTCTCAGCAAGACAAGGCATCAAGTTTGAGTTTTTTGTCAAAGTCCAAGGTTGACCAAGTCAAAGTAGTCATGACTTACTTTATGAAGTTAGAAAACAAGTTAGAATGGGCTTCTAACTTTAGAGCATGGAAGACAAGGATTGACCTCATCCTTTCCAAGAATAAAGTGTTGGGTATCATGAAAGGAAAGATCATGGAACCACAGTTTGAAGTAGGAAAAGAGAAGGAGCCTCAGAATGTTGCAGTTATGGAGAACCTCAAGGACAATGACATCAATTCTATGAGTAGCATAGTGGACTCTTTAAAGGACCATTTGATACCCTAAATTTCTCTTCTTGACTCATCTAAGAAGATGTATGATTCCCTAATCAACCTCTTCTCAGTCAGAAATATTGGATAAGTGATGACTCTGAAGAATGATCTTTGTGACATGAAAATGAATGATGATGACAACATAACATCATTATTTGTAAGAATATCTCAGTTAAGAGATCAACTACAATCTATTGAGGAAATCATTTTAGAAAAGGAACTTGTAAATATAGTACTTAATGGCCTTCCCAAGACATGGGATGCATTTTACTCAAGCATGAACACAAGAATGAAGTATCCCACATTTGAATAAATTTGAACTTCTTGTGCACAAGAAGAATCAAAGATTATCACAAAAGATAAATCCCAAAAGAAATATGACGATCAATCCTACATAGAAAAATTCAAGAAATTCGGGAATAAGAAGAAGTTTTGCTCAAGGAAGAAACCAAATCAAGAAAAGGATATGTCAAAAATACAGTGCTTCAATTGTCGAAAATGTGGTCACTACAGGAAATAGTTTCAATTGTTAAAGAAAAGGAAGGAAACTCACAAAGAAACAATTTCCAAAGAAAAGTAACCCTCAAAGAAAGTCAAGCAAGATGAAGCAAACTTTTTCTTCTAGTGAAGCTAACAATATTCTTCTGTAACCTAGGCCTTGTACATACCATGTTCACATAGTTCATGTACATATCATGTGTATATATTTCTTGGAATATAATATGGTCAGTATCAATGAAAAAACACCTATGGAAGAATAAAAATATA
>ML781791.1:277829-289765 GCA_009831015.1 Picea engelmannii | reverse complement strand
AATGCTCTGCCACCGAGTCTCCATCTCTCATCCTCAAGTTATACAACTTCTTTCTCAGGAATAGTTTATTTACCAGGGACTTAGACTGATACAACTTCCCCAAATTTTCCCATAAATCCTTGGCTATAGCTTCCTCTGACACAGTTGAATTGTGCTCTTTGCCTTCTGATCCGTGTTTTTCCAGTCATATGCAGAAGTTCCTGTAGGTGAAATACCTGGATCTACCGCAATCCACTGATCTCTGTCCACCAAAAGATCTTCCATCTTGAGCTTCCACAGCTAAAATATTTTCCCATTAAACTTCTCGATCTCCATCTTCGAATTGCTTGCCATTTCTTTTCACTTGAAAAAAAATATCGCAGATCTCCCACTGTAATAAGGTTTATCACAGTCCCGAGCCAAACCCTTGATGACAAAGGTGTCCCCCTGAAGCCAATAAATCTCTGAAACCAAATATAAATTCTAACCTTGTACAATGTCTACTGTAAACAGATATTCAAAAAAGAATAGAAAAGATACAATGGCAAATACAAACATTACACAGAGATTTTTCACCTGGAAACCCAAACCAGGAAAACCAACATATATTATATTCATACATTGTGTTACATTTTTTACAATACAATATACATATAGGAGCCAGCGACATCCAAAACCCTAACCCAATGACCTGGATTAGTCCAAAACCCTAATTCCTTAACCGAAAATAGAAAACCATCAACAAAATACCATGTGCTGAAAAACCACCTAAATATAATGTGGTCCCGGAGATATGTCTTCCCAGTAATATGTGGTCCCATAAATATGTCGTCTCGGTAATATGTGGTCCCAGAAATATGTCATCCCAGTAATATGTCGTCCCGGAAATATGTTGTCCCGGTAATATGTCGTCCCGGAAATATGTCCTCTCGGTGCGAAATTTTTTTTCGGGGGCACTGCCCCCGAACCCTCGCCTGGGGGACTTCGCCCCCCTACACCCCTCTAACCCCCTTGCACGCCCGGTGAAAATGCTCAGACACTACTACTCATGCAAAGAATATAACACATACCCAACACTCCACTTCCCTTCAAATTCTCTTACACAACCTTACACCCCTTAGCTCTATTAGGGATTCCTTATTTATAGATCTCATGAGCTCAATGATTTATCCACATACAAATCGTGCTCATCAATTTGGCTCCGAGTCCTCTCATTTTCCCATTAAATTGGGTTGTATAATTCCTTTAAAACACCTCTATTAAAACCAGTCTTGGTTTCCTTATATTTCATGCGATCTCGTTCACTGGTCCTCAATGCTCAACCATCATCCGATATGATCAAGATTTGATCTAGTTCGTCAATTGTTTCCTTTATATCGAGATCATTGGGCCGATGATCATTGTCATCATGATAGAAACCACAAATTCACAACTTTCATTTCAATGACTCCTTTTCAACGACTAGTTCACTGGATCCAATGATTTACATTAATCAGGATCAACAACACTAATTGTATTTATCCTTCAACTTGCATGATGGTTATCTCCCATCTCTCTAACTACTCGTGAGATGGTCAGGTGGGACCCACATTGATCTATGGTTGAAATTACATCTTTCTTGCATGTCGACCTATGGTTTATATCACTCCTCATCATCAGAATATCACCACTCACAATCCACTTCGAGCAATGCTTCTCTAATTAATGATGGAGATCTACTTTCCATGTTAACTCAATGACTATCGTTGGATTTTCTTCGTCGTCATCATTGTTAGATGTTTATTGTTGGCAACACGGTCCACTTCGATGTTGTTTTGTTGACGAATGGATGATATCTACTGGCTACCTTGATCAATGAATGACCAGGTTTAGACTCATCCGGGCCCACACTCAATTCACCCACAAAACAATTGCTGAAAAGTTTCACTCCTCACGACACGTTGGATACCATGTTGGTATCCTTATCACTTTGAACACCAAGTTGTCACAACAAGTCACTCTGATGTCAATCTTCTTCTTCGAAGTGGATCAACATAGATCCAATGACTGAGGTAGATCCTCCAATGAATATACGGTCCTTGAACTTTGTTCTCAAGTCTTCTTCCCAAAACTCCAATGACCTTCCTTTCAATAGGCCTAGACTGGCATCAATGGTCTAGGACTCACCGATACAACTTATTTGATTGATCCAATGGCCATAATTAATTTGGGGCTCTACTCATCGGCGTTCCATTACATCCTTACACTTGGTCACTCTGATGGCTCATACTCTGATGGATCCAATGGTCATTTTTGTACCTCATCCAATGATTTCCATCTATCAAATTACTCTCAAACTATCTAATCTTCAAAAAATATTATAAGATGACCATCTAGACGTCAATGGTCCAGATTCTCTCCGACGATCACTCTAATAGATCGACGATGGTCATGAGCTCAGAGTTACCTCCATTAGAGTCTCAATGCAACCTCACACTAAAAAACTTTGATGGCCTTTCCATCTGATCAACATTTCAGATTCTCTCCTACAACTGCTCCAATAGATCAATGGTTGTTACTAACTCAGAGTCTCCTTCATCGTTGGAATCCATGTCACCTTGCATTCTTCGACCAACAGTTTAGATTTGTTTGTTATGATGAATCAATGACTATGATGTCCTATGAATAAAACATAGAGTATTCTTCATGGTAAAGGTCCTATTTGGGACTTATCCTTTTCAAGGCTTAAACACTTCTTCGATATCCTTCCTCTCAATCTTCAGATTTTGCAGACTTGTTCACCACCAAGTGAAATATTTCACAGAAGCTTAATAAAGTACATGGATTTTCTTTGTTTCCTTTGACTAGTTCAATTCTTAGAGTCTCCCCTTGTTAGATCTTGTTCCTTGAATTCTTCAGGGCCATTCTATTCCTCTTGCCTTTATTCACACAGAGTATATATGTAGTAATAGTCTAGATTCTTTCTCTATTTGGTTCGATCCTTGGAACTGTCATTTGCATGGACTTATTAACAAAACACACGGTCTCCCCTATCATTGACAACAATCAATATCCCCTTTCCTATAATATCAATGACAGTATTTGACATCAATGACAACACAATTTCAACAAACTCCCCTTTTATCATTGATGGCAACACTCATTGATCACAATTTGAAATTCCTCCAGTCTATGAAACCATATATCTAAGTTGACTGCTTCCTATAAGTTTCCACCTTTTTTTTCAAATCCCCCCCTTTAATATCAATGGAAAAGGAATTTTCTTCTACTTTCATTGTACTCTTCATTATACTATGCAATTAACGGCCTTTTCTGCTGCTCCCCCTGAGTCTGTGACCTTATCTCTTTCTATAGCTCCCATTGAGTTGTTGCTCTTATTATAGTGCTTTAGTGATTGGAGGGCATAGTGACCACCCTCATTTTTTGTCTAAGATACTCAAATAGTTCTTTAGGAAAAGGTTTTGTAAATATATCAACAACATGTTCTTTTGTGTCAATATACTCCAATTTGACATGTTGTTCTACGAATTTCTCTCGCAAGAAGTGATACTTGATTGGAATATGTTTTGTTTTTGAATGCATAAATAGATTCTTAGATATGTTTATTGCACTGGTATTGTTACATAGAATTGATATAGGTTGATCATATTCTACCTGGATGTATTTTAATGTTTGTTTCATGTGTACAACATGTTGTTGCTATAATGCAATCTGCTTCTCTTTTGATAAAGAAATCAAAACTTCTTGCTGAACCTGGACACCAAGCTATTTGCCATAAAGAATGCTCCACCACTAGTACTTTTTATGTCATCCACACTGCCTTCCCAATATTCATCTATGTAAGTTGTCAGAGTGAAGTCTTTGCTTGTGGGATACTACAAACCAAAGTCCAATGTGCCTTTCAAATATCTAAATATTCTTTTGACTATATGTACATGTGTTTCCTTAGGTGCAACTTGAAGCCTTCCAACTAACCCTACTTCCTGCATTATATCTGGCTTTGAAGTCATCACATAAAGTAATATGCCTATCGTTGATCTGTAAAGGTTTTGATCAGTTTCCTTGGATTCATATTTCCTTGCTTAGCTTAAAACTAGTGACCATGGGTGTGCTGACAAGTTTATAGTCTTCCATTTCAAATTTATTCAAAATCTCTTTGATGTATTTGGTTTGAGAAATGAATATTCCTTTGCTTGTTTGAGTAATCTGCAGTCCCAAAAATAATGACAATTATCCAAGAACGAACATCTCAAATTTATTTTGCATGTCTTCTGAAATCTTTTGGCTCATTTCATCAACATTGCCTCCAAAAATAATATCATCCACATAAACTACACTGATCAACATTTCTGCATTATCTATTTTGATGTAAAGATTTCTATCTACTGTTCCCCTTTTGAATCCTTATCGTTGCAAGTACTTGTCAAGTCTTGAATATCATGCTTTGGGGACTTGCTTTAATCCTTAAAGTTCTTTCTTCAATCTGCAAACATAATCTTCATCTTCTGACAGTAGAAACCCTTCAGGTTATTCTATGTACACTTCTTCCTCTAAATATCCATTAAGGAATATTGACTTGACATCCATTTGATACACTTTAAAATTCTTGAAGCTGGCAAATGAAAAAAAACATTCTAATGGATTCTAGCCTTGCAACAGGTGCAAATGTTTCTTCAAATTCAATACCTTCTATTTGAGCATACCCTTTACATATCAATATTTATTTGTTTCTTACTAATTTTCCATCTTCATCCAACTTATTCTTGAATATCCACTTTGTACCAATCACATTTTTATTTTTGGGTCTTGGGACAAGTTTCCATGTCTCATTTTTCTCAATCTGATTTAACTCTTATTCCATAGCCTTCACCTAATGTTGATCATTACATGCTTCTACAAAGAATTTATGTTCTACTTTGGATAGTGAAGAGAGATTCATCTGCTCAGAACTATTTGCCAGTTTTCTCCTAGTCCGAGTCTTAGCATTTTTATCACCAAGAATTAAGTTTTCTAGATGTTTTTCTGTACAAATTTGGATGGTGTTTGTGTATATTGGCATTTTGTTTCTTCTTCTTCTTCTTTTTCATTTTCTAGTTCTTATTCTTCGTCATATGATTCTTCTTCTTCTTTGATGTAATCCATTTCTTTTGCATCCATTTTATTGTTGTGTGGTAGTTATTCATATATTCTTACATTAATGCTTTCAACAATTTTTTGGAGTATTTTGTTGTAACATCTATAGGATTTGCTTCTTGACGAATATCCAAGAAAAATTCCTTCATCTACTCTTGATTCAAACTTTCCTATATCCTCATCATCTCATTTGATGTAACACATGCTTCCAAATATTTTGAAGTTTTTGACAGATGTTGGTCGACCTTTCCATAATTCATAGGGAGTCTTGTCACAATTGACTCCGATATTCCCTCTATTTAGAATGTAGACAACAATGTAAACTTCTTCTCTACAAAATCTATCTGAGAGTTTTGCTTCATTTAACATTGTCCTGGTGATTTATTGTACATGTATTTTTTTCCTTTCAACTAATCTATTTTGTTGAGGGGTTCTTACAGTTGAATATTGTCTTTTTATTCCATGGTTTTCACAGAATTATTCAAATTCATTGGATGTGAACTCACCTCCATTATATGATCTTAAGCATTTGATTTTCAAGTAAGTCTCATTCTCAACT
Organism: Picea engelmannii; assembly: GCA_009831015.1. Taxonomy (NCBI): domain Eukaryota; kingdom Viridiplantae; phylum Streptophyta; class Pinopsida; order Pinales; family Pinaceae; genus Picea; species Picea engelmannii. The sequence goes on along the minus strand of ML781791.1, from coordinate 284,094 downwards.
AAGGCTTTGAATGCTTTGAATTTTTCAAATCCCTCAAATTTATTTTTGAGAAAGGCACCCAAGTCATTCTTGTATAATCATCAATGAGAAACATAAAATAGCTTTCTCCTTGTAGGATTGTTGTTCTTGTTGGTCCACAAAGATATGTATGCATAAGTTCCAATGGATTGGATGTTTCATATTCCTTTGTCTTAAAGTTCACCCTTGATTGTTTTCCTCGCTGACATTGTTTACAAATAATACTTGAGGGTTTTGTGATCTTTGGGATATCTCTTACTATGTGTTTGGTATTGATTTTTACCAAGTTTTCAAAGCTCACATGACCTATTCTTTTATTCCACAACCAACTTTCATCTATCTACCCCATGAAGCATTTTTCTCCATTAATTTCATCAAGAATATATACATTATTTCGGGTCCTGATTATTTTTGCAACCAACTTGCATGAATTTTCTTTTCCGATCTCACATTCTTGAGAGTCAAAGGTAAGAGTATGTACTTGGTCACACATCTAGCTTACACTAAGAAGATTATATTTGAAGTTTTCAACACACATAACCTTTTCAACTTTATCTCTTCCATTGTCGAGACTCATAGTTCCTTTTCCAATTATTTTTTATCTGCCATTGTCTCCAAAGGTAACACTGCCCTCATTTTTCTCCGGGGTGATAAAATTTGTTCTATCTCCTATCATGTGACTAGAGCACCCACTGTCAATGACCCACTTATTCTTAATCTTTTGTGCATGAAGCATTGCTTGTATGAACATGGATTTATCTTTTCTTTTTTCTCGATTTATTTTCATGATTGTTGGGGCTTCCTTTCTTTAAATTTTCTTGAAGTTACTTCTAAATAATTTTTCCATATGACCAAAATTATTGTAGTTATAACATATGATGTTATAGTTCAACAAAGGGAAAAATTAATTATAATTTCTTCTTGAGTATCCATGGGTGTCTCTGTTGTTTTTCCTCATAGGATCGCTTCTTACATTTTTTCTACAATCTATTTAGTTATGACCAAAGCCATTGCATGACTAACAATAGCCAAAGAAAGAGTTTTGATACCTAGTTGTGTGATTCCATATTGATGGGACAGTCTTCTAGATTCCGTCCTTGTGAGGGATTTTTTCTTTCGTAGAACATATAGTTCCTCCTCCCTATTGTCTTCAACTTTGATAGAGTTTATGAGTGCATCAACATAATTCTTGGTTCTTTCTTCATTTGAGTATTTTGAAGAGGTTGAGGCTTTTTCATTGGCAACTTCCTTCCTTTATTGTAGCCAAGACCAATTTTTTCAAATGGTGATCTTTGATGATTTAGGATTTCATTCAAGATTGTGGATCTATTCTCAAACTTTATGCTGGTAGGTGGTGTTTCTAACTCCCTTCTCAGGTAGACTATTTCAGATTCTTGACTGTTGTAGATATTTTCTTTCTTAGTTGAGATTTTAAAACTTATTCAATTTTCTTTCCCTCTTCTACTTGAACTTTTAGGATAATTATTGTCTTTTTTGTTTCTTCAACATCATATTCCTTCTCTTTATATTTTTGCAGTTCCTTTTTTTTCCTACTTTTTATTCCTTTTTTTGAGTCTGTCTATTTCTTCTAGGGCACCAATGAGTTCTTCTTCAAGGTCTACTTCTGCATCCTTTTTAGGATTGTCTTCTTGTGTTGAATCCGTGTCTCCATATGTTTGTGTTTCTAGAACCATAAAATCAATTTCATCTATTTCAATGTCATTGTCATCTGAAGAGTTGTTGTCTTAACTGGTATATAGATTCTTCCTTTGTTTGTATAAATTTTTCTTCTTTTTAGTATTCCCTTTGTTGTACTTCTTGAAATTGGAATCTTCTTTCGCATTTCTAATTCCTTTTTTAGCATAAGGGAATTTATGGGCAACGTGTCCTAATTTTTCACAACTAAAGAATTTGAAGGGAAGCTTACCTTTGTATCTACTTTTGAGCTTCCTGAAAAAGTTGGCTTCTTACTCATCTAGTTCGATATCTGATTAATCACTTATCTTGCATTCTTCTGTCTTTTTCTTCTTTGATTCCTTGAATATTGCTTCCTTCCTTGATGCCCTTTCTGGATTATCCTGTTCTATCCTCATTTTAGATACAGTGAGGATTCCATGCAACTCATCCATCGTTAGCTTCTCTAGGTCCTTCATTTCTTCAACAGTAGATATCTTGGGATTAAATCTTGAGGGAAGTGACCTAAGAAATTTTTGTAAAATAACGGTTTATTCAATATCTTCTCCTAATCCTTCGATAGATTTGACAACCTCATCCACATGAATAAAACAGGTTGATATACTCTCTTCTTCATTCATCTTGAGAGTCTCAAATTTTCCTCTATGAATTTGTAAATTTTCTCTCTTTACCTTGTCATCTCCTTCATAAATTTTCTGTAATTTGTTCCACATCTATTTTGTTGAGGCACAATGCATGACTTTGGTATACACTGACTTTGAAAAACCACAAAGAATAACATTCTTGGTCCTGTAATTATTGTTATTGAGCCTCTTTCCATATGTATCATTTGATGGAGTTTTTGGAGTTGTGTAACCATTCTCTACTGCACTCCAAATGTCATACCCAAGTGACATCAAATAGGTTTGCATTCTTATCTTCCAGAAAACATACTCTGATCCATCAAATCTTGGGGATTTGTTTGTGGAGAAACCTTCTTGTTCATCCATTTGAAATATAAGGATTATCCTTCCAGTGGTTAGAATGTTCTTGAAGGAACCCACTCTGATACCAATTTTTGGAATATACACTAATACTAAGAGGGGGGGGGGGTGAATAAATATTAGACATACTTTTTCCACTTTTTCTCTTTACCACTTTAACTAGTCATTACATAAACAATCATAAGCAATGAATAGAATTAACCATATCAGCTTATATCAACACAAAATCATAGTACACAAATATTTAACGAGGAAACCCAAATGGGAGAAAACCACAAAACTTTATTTATAAGATCTTGTAGGCACCAACCTACTGTTACAATACTTGCGGGCACCAAATTGCAGGAGACACCAATCTCCTTGGTTGAGCTCCAAATAAACAATGTTTACAGGCACCAACCTACAGGGGACACAAATCCCCTTGGATGAGAACCAACTCAACAATGTTTATAGGTACCAACTTGCAGGGGACATAAATCCCCTCCCTTGCACCACCCCACCATGGTAAAGTAAATATGGCTATGATTTATCGGCCTTGATGTATTCTAACCTCAGAACTTCAACGCTTCTCTTCACACGATCTAGTCCTCCCATGCACTAATACACTCCCTGAGATCATTATATTCCCTTCATTTCTAGTATCCTCGAACCTGTCAACATTAGAGCTCCTCTTAGTCACACATAATTTTCCACTTTCTTGGTTCTGCAAACTTAGAACCCCTTAAACTCCATCAAATCATCTGAGTTCTTCCACTTCTTCGCATACTTTATTTCACACCTTAGAGCCTTTGAATCACAAAGCTCCACTTCCCTTCAAATTATCTTATAAACCCTTATGCCCCTAAACTCAATTAGGGCATTTTTATTTATAGAGTTCATGCACTTAATGATTTTTCCACATACAAATCATGCTCATCAAGTCGGCTCCAAGTCCTCTCATTTTTCCATTAAATCACGTTGTATAATTCCTTTGAAACAACTTCATGAAAACCGATCTTGGATTCCTTTTATTTCATGTGATCTCATTCACTTGTTCTCAGTGCTCAACCACCGTTCGATATGGTCCAGATTTGTTCTCATCCATTGATTGTTTCCTTGATATCGGGATCATCGGGCCAACGATTTTTGTTGTCAGGATAGCAAGAGTACATGCAAAAATTTCATTTCGATGACTCCTTTTGGACAATCACTTCCAATTGATCCAATGGTTTACATTGAGCATGCTCACTGACATTGATTGTATTGCTCCTTCAACCTGCACGACGATTGTCTCCCATCTCTCTAGCTGCTTGTCATATGGTCAGGTGGGATGTTAGGATCCAATCCTAACCCCTCTCCATGGGTCATTAGTTAGTAGGATATGTTTTCTATTTAACAAAGGCCGACATTAGTTAATAAGGCCTAATAAATAAAGGAGAATTAGTCAATGTAAGAATACCTAATAGAAGCTTCCACTTCTAGAAATATCTTCCTCTAGAAGTTTCCTTAGAAGGTAGAATCAATATAAATAAGAGATGGAGGCATTTGATATTTTGTCTTGGAGATTATTGTAATAGAGATCTGTTCTGCTATAGGTTTCCCCCTCGAAGAGGCAAGTGAACATTTCAATCATAATAAAGTTTCTCTTCTTGGTGATTATTCTGGTGTTCTTCCGATATTTTTCTAAATATATCATTATTATTCTATCATTGCCTGCTAGATATTTTTTGTTCTGCATAATATATTGTATCAGGAATATTGCAAGTGGTATCAGAGCTCTTTCTAGGAAAATACTTGTGGGATACATATTTTTAAGGTAGAGATGTATTCTGACGTCTTTAAGCTACAAAGATCTATCGTTACATGCATAAACCTGCGGCTGGGGAGTCATACATGCATACAAGTGGTTCTTAGGTGCAAATCTCTTGGCCACCCTTGTAACCCCTATTGGTACCCCTTCGAGTGGTAGGGAATCAGACAACACCTATATACAGATCGATCTAGGAATCCTAAATCCCTCCTTAGATAAACTGATCGACCGCCTAACTGCTATAGTGATCCAGGATCTTTTCATCAATGTGACTTATTAAATAATTGTATTAAATGAGCATAAATTGAAGTGCACCATAAAGAAGGAATAAATCAATAATGAAGAGACATATGCATTGGATATGAACACAAAAAATTGATAACGGATTTCATCCTTGGTGGACTATGTCTCCGAGTCTTGCTCTCAAATGGGTACGCCTTTTTATTAACTCAACAAAAGAATTTGGAAAAATACACTAGTATACCTCATTCTGGAACTAAGCTATAGAATATTTTCTCAAATCAGAAAAAAAACAACATCACTGAATTTGTGGCATCAAATTACCCAAAAACGACTGTCTCCATGCCTTGATATGAGCCTGACACTTCCAGGCATTTGAGAAATTTTGTCTCGATTTCCGTTCCTGCACCTACAATTAAATTCATGGGAAATTTCTTGATTTCCATGCCATCCATACGGTCACGCGCCCCCTGGTCTGACCCATGAACTCTGGAAAACTCAACTTTTAAGTAATATTGGCGGGCGAATATACCAACATAGACGTTTCGCTAGTTGGTTGGCAGATATATTTAAATCACTTTGGTTAGAGGAGGTTTTGGGGTCAAGCCTGTAGACCTCCCATATTAATACAAGGCATATATATATGTTTATTCATTGGGATTGCTGCTAAATTTGGAGTGTAGTTTGGAGGTGGAGGATCCCACTAGATCTGGTGACATATATGTTATGAGTTTAGCAGACTAGGGTTGGTGCCAACCAACCCTTTACCCCTTTTAAAATTCAGTTGCTGGGCGTCCTTGGGCATTTTCCTGCTGCCACATGGCAGCGCATGACTGGGCCACGTGGTGGCCTTTCATTGGCCCACATCACCTCATTTCATAGACAACCATGTCACCTCTGCCATGTTAGCCTACCACGTCAGCCTGCCACACCACCAACGGGGTGGTTTTTCGGTCTGGAACGTGGCTATATGGACTGCCATGTGGCACCTTCCCATTGGTCCACAAATTTGACTGGAAAAGTCCAAAAATGAGTGGCACATTGCAGCTTCTAGTGCTACCACATCACCATGCTGATATCAACATGACATATGTATCCCTTTACATGTGCCAAATACACTATATGAATGATGACGTCATCCGTACTGATGCTAACGTCGACAATACGGATGTTGACTCATCCCTGCTGACTAGGCTAGGTTGAACAAAAATTTGACCGCAAATATATTTTGATCTATAACTCTATTTGATGAGAATTTTATGCTGCTGTAAATATTATGATGTGCTCTTCGCGATGATGCCAATTTCACCGAGTTTTAAGGACTTTGAATTTTTTCCCTTTCTCTGTCTACTGAGGCCATTCTGAGCTTCACGGGTTGCTTCTGCGAATTCTGATTTATTGTTAAGCCCTAATATTGGCTCATTACCCCTTAATTGGGGCATATTATATTAGTAATGTTATTTTATTTATGTCGGCTTTAGGCCATTAGTTGTAATTATACCTCCTAGTCTCCTATATATACTAAGGAGACATTTTCATT
>ML781791.1:189593-273451 GCA_009831015.1 Picea engelmannii | reverse complement strand
CAGAAGCATCCAGAGTTACTCAAGCGTTGCGGACAACACTTGTCTCAAGGGGAGGGGCATGTTAAGCCCTAATATTGGCTCATTACCCCTTAATTGAGGCATATTATATTAGTAATGTTATTTTATTTATGTCGGCTTTAGGCAATTAGTTGTAATTATACCTCCTAGTCTCCTATATATACCAAGGAGACATTTTCATTTTGAATCATCTTGTACTTGAACATTTTAGTGGGGTAAAAGGAGGTTGCCCCCTCGAAGAGGCTTACTATATGAAATTATCTCTTTTTCAAGGCGTCGAGTACTTTTTCTGAGGATTTTCTATGCTATATTGATATTTGGTTCTTAAAAGTTATCCTTACTCTTCTCTGGATCCTTTTTGGATCACGCCTACCCACTAAGAGAATTTTGGACCACCAAAATCTTTCATAAATCAACATATAAGTGAGGGAAGAGTTCTCTCACCTTGTCCTTATCAATCCACTTTGATTTTCTTGGATGTGTGCCCTTTAAGCCCACTCAAAGATAATCAACATCACCCCTGCGTTAAGTCCTCGTCCTTCTGTCCAGGATGATATCTTCCTTCAACTCATCCAAGTACTCAGGAGAAAACTCATTGTAACAACCCTAGTTGAATATATGCTTAGGGATTATTAAGTAAAATTAATTAGATAATTAATTGTCCTAATATGGTTTTAATTAAACAATGATTAGCATCAATAATATTAATTAAATATTTATTTATTAATTAATTGTTTATAATTTTTGATTAATTAATTAATTACATATCACATTCAATGACATGGGTAATAAATTTAAGGGGCTTAATAATTTTATTTTGTTTAATTAAATGCTTTACGTATGCGGGAGGGGATAAGACATTAAAGAAAGGGATAAGATATTAATGAAGGGGGATGAGACATTAAAGAAAGGGATAAGATATTAAAGGGGGAGATAAGGAAATTAATGAGGGGGAGGAGAGTCGGTGAAGGAGGATATGATGGAGAAGAGTCTTACGGGGAGGATCATTCTTTTTGGAGGAGGAAGCATTTTGAGGAGGGGGATTATTTTTTGTGGAGATCTCTGGTGTGAGGAGTTTGGTTTTGGGGTTTTTTGGTGAATCAGAAGCAGGGGGCACCGGTTTGCTGGGGGTTTGGGGCATGGGGGCCAGGATATCCTTACGGTATCCTTGATCTAGGGAGTCAGACAGGCTGGTCCTAGCTGGTAGGTAGGAAAACTCGGTTTTGGGCAGTGTTTGATACAGTTTCAACTTCAGCATTGGACCAACGGAGCAACGAGATTTAGCATCAGAAGCAGGTATTTTTATTTATGAATTGCTGAGTTATTTTCATGTTGTAGGTAAATTTTAATCTCTGCTGAATATTTTGATTACATGCTAGTGAATGAATTATTTATGCAAATTGAAAGGAATTACATGTTTAATTGTATGAAATTTTGGAATTAAATAATTTAGGTTATTACACTCATCAACTGAAGGTATTGAAACTTCCTCACCCTGATCCACGATCATGGGAGGCTAATTTTTTTTCAAGTTTTCTACATTTACAACTGAGTAAATATGCATTTTAGGTGGAAGATCTAGACGAAAAGTATTGGTATCGCTTTTCTCCAAAATAGTGAAGGGTCCATATCGGATGGGCTTGATTTTCCTTCCTTCACCTTTCAATCTCTCCTTGCTGATGTGAAGCCATACTTGCTCTCCAAACTGGAATTGATGATCAACCCTATGTTTTCCATGTCGAGCTTTATACTGTGCTTAACTTTTCTCCAACTGTTCCTTGATTGCTTGGTGTATTTGGTGGATCCTCTGAATGAACTTGTGGGCCCTGTCTTCATTTATTTCTTCATTAGAATCAACATCTCTCTCATACATCAAGTCCAAAGGGAACTTAGGAAAATACACAAAACATGTCTCGGAAGGAGAACACTAAGTGGAGGAATGTAAGGCTTGATTGTAAGCATGATGCACATAGGTTATATGTTCATCCCATAACTTGGGATGCTTGCTACAGTAGCCTCAAATCAAAAGTACCACTGTTTAGTTAACAACCTTTGTGTGTCCATCGATATGTGGATGGAAAGCAGTGCTCCTCTTCAACTTGGTGTCCATCATTCTCCACAATATTGTCCAAAAATACCCAAGGAATCGAGTATCTCGATCCGAGATAATGGATGTGGGTAACCCAAAGTGAACCCAAACATACTGAAATAAGATATTAGTAGTCTTCTTAGAAGTGATCTGATTTTTACATGGCATCAAAATACACATATTGTTGAACCTATCCACTACAACATACTGATGCAACCCACCTCCCCTCCTAGGGTTCTTCCGACCTCCCGATCTAGGATATTTCTATTTTCTGAGTCATATCGACTCTTTAGGATCCTAATTGAACCCAAATCAATTATGGATAAGTCCCTTTTTCTCCTGTGTGCAAGTCTTGACATACCCGTGGGCTAATTTCCATGCGCTCCCAAAACACTAGTTTCAGGTGTAATCCCCTTTGGTGTTAGCCCCTCCTTCATATGACCTTGAGTCGTGTCCTTGTGCTAATGAACGATTGTGGGCATGGGAAAGAGTGGTTTCAAACCAACCCACTTTTCTCCCTGCAATCCTCCTCATGCTGCCATGTATCCATTTGCGAATATCGTGGTTCCAATTGCAGCCCGCTCTAGAATAATTATCCTCCGTGCAAGTTCTGGCTCCACAATTCTTCTCGTTCATCCATCTCCGCTCCTTTGGTGCTACCTGTGATCAACGACTGCTATCGAATCTTCTCCCCTGTCTCCTATGCACAATCTTAGATCACCATGATTTGATGCCATGTAACTCCCCTCTAGATCAATGACTATCGTTGATTTCACCTTTCGGGCTTTGGGAGTTTCAGTTTTCAAACTTCTCTCTCCTCTATATGGAAATCTTCCACAGTGGAAGATATGATGCCATCTGGCTCCTTGAATCTATGGTCAGGATCTCCTCTGTGAGTCCGGCCTTCGGGAATCTCGATTCTCAACCTCCACAAGCTCCCTTTTGCTAAGCTCCCTCTTCACATGTGACCCTAGATGACGTCCTCACATGACCACATGACTTCTTGTTAAATCTCACACACCTCCAATCCCTGAAATGTTGTGGGACCATCGATCTCCCAATATTGATGGTACCTTTGGATTGACAGTTCATATCTGTCCTCTCCAAATCTATGGACCAGATCTCTTCGCGATTCCATAATTCGGGTGTTTGAAATCTCAAACCTCGCTTCCTTCGTACTTCAGTCTTCCAGAGTTAACAATTTGCTGCCACCTATTCTATTGAATCAACGACCCTACTTTTACCTCAGATGTTTGACCTTTCAACTCAGATCTATGGTCCTGCAACCTCCTTCTTGATCAATGGTCGAGATCTTCCTTTGGGTCTTCAGACCTTTCCTCCTTCACTTTTCTCCCGAGTTCTAGATCTGACACTACATGTCCACCTTCACATCGATGACTCTCATTGTTTCTGGGACTGTGGGCTTCGTCGATTTCAAATCTCAAGTCCTGTCCATGATTTTGTGACACCTATCATCTTCCAATCGACTATTATCGTTTGCTTCGGCTGTTTGGGCTTCAATGATTTTAAACCCTTCTCCTTCACATTATTCCAGAGGGAATTCACCTGGAGTTCGTGATCTTTCACCACACGTCCTTTTTGGATCTAATGGTCTAGCTTCTCTTCAGCTCTTTGGGCTTCGATGATCTCAATTCTCAACTGAACCCCTACTACAAATTACCCAAAGATAACGATATGTTGACAAGTGTCCCTCTGCATATCGATGACTCTCAGCTCTTTGGCTCTTCGGGCTTCGAGTGCTTCAACCTTCTGTGTGCTCGTTCCTCCTGGAGCGTTTCTACCCGAACTTGATGGATTTCCACCACGCGTCCTCCCGAATGATGGATAGTCCCAAATGACTTCGGGACTTCGAGACTTTTGTGAGTCCACTCTACTGCATATACACAAAGCATTAAAGATTACACACCTTCTTGTGATCAAACGACGACTGATCCTCTGCGCTCAGATCCAATGCTTGAGATCTGTTTCCTCCTATGCACTTCCTTATGTCACTAGACATTGATCTAATGGTCCAGGATTCTTTCCCACAACCAATCTAATGGTTGTTGTCGCTCCTCCTCCTGAGCTTCCACCTTTTCCCAACTTGGAATATTTTGTCAGTGTTCAAAGCTTTTCGGCCTTTGAACTTTCTCCCACAAACCCGTCCTCTGGGTCTTGCCTACGTGTTTGAAAATGATATCTCTTCTGAGCTTTAGGACTTGGAATAAGTTCGTCACCCACACACTCCTTGTGTTATTCCTTCTGAGCTTGATCTCCTCAAAGATTTTTGTCTGCCATGCACTCCTTGCGTTTTTGGGATTTCTTCAAACTCAGATTTGAAGGATTTCTTGAAAATAAATTCTTCTCGCCCTCCTGGCCTTCTCCTTGCTCGATGCACACCTTGCAGAGCTCTTCCTTACAGAGTGTTCAATAACTCAGTCTCTCTATGCCTTATCTGCACATATTCCTCCTCTAAGGTATTCAATAACCTTGAGGTTCCTCCTTGAGTTCTTATCACTCTGGTGCACCCTCCTGACACGTTCTTTCCTGACTCTGTAGAGTTCAGATGTGCATTCCTTGTGCTGGCTACAGAACTTCAAATGTTTTGTTGTGCACTCCTTGCACAGCCTAAAGAACACATAATGATACTTCAAACTCAAACAAAGATAAAGAAATTTATCGTCCAACTACAGATGAAACCTATCATACATCTACAACACATTAACACATAGATAACATTCAAAGAATACAGATAATTCATAAACACATCATGTGCAGGGAAAACTTCTTTTCTTCATATTAAGATGAATGCTTGTTTACAAATGTGTACATAGAATGGACTATGACAGAGTCTTAGTTATTTCTCCTATTCTAACTCTATCTTGAGTTCTGCTTCTTCTAAGAGCTCTCTACCCTGAGAGATCTATCTCTCAAGTCTTCTAATTAAAAAATGAGGGCTCCACGAGCTAATCCTCACCACTACCTTAGTGCTATCACTATCTCAGTTACGACACCATACTCCTACGACTACATTCCATAAATGTTTATCCAAACCTGACTACAATATGGACCTGCTATTGGTAACCATTTAAGGCAACCCTAACCACTACCTATACAAAGGCATGGCCTGGAGTTTATCAGCCTTACAACACGCAATATAATCCGTATAGGATTATATTCAAAATTTAAAAATGTGAGGGTCGATGCCTCTCCCTTTCTTCGTTGCGCATCTGCGTATTGGCGTGCTGGCGCATTTGCTGAGGTGGAGCGATGCTCTTGCATCATACTCCACTGCTGGGAAAATCATGAGCTCCTCTTCTCTAGTGTTGAAATCCTCCTGGATCCCAAACTCTTCCTTGGAGTTGTCCTCTTGCTCCTCTTCAACTATGCTGATGTTGTTGCTGCTGCTTCTTCTTTCTCTTCTTCCCTGCTACTGTTACAGGTTCTCTTATGTTCAACTCTCCTTTTTTGACTGCTTCTTGTGCTAACCTCATCATCAGCTTCCTGATCTCTTCTATCACGCTATCCAACTGCTCCAATGGATGGCTCTTCTTATACAGTCTTCTCGGCTGCAACTCTACCTTATCAGTGGGTAGATCACCTTGATCCCCCATGTTGTCTTTACTTCCCCTTGTGGCACTATTTTTCCACTCAGTTGCAGACTCCAATTCCGCAGTCCCATCATTGATCTACTATTCAAATCCTCCTTCTAACAACTTTGCTTCTGCCAGTTCTCCTACTGGCATATCTCCAACTTCCTTTAATTTCTCACTTGGATGTTATGCTCCTCCATCTGTCTCCAACTTAGCATGTTGGATATGCCTACTTATCTCTAGGATTTCTAGTTCCTCATACAACTTAACAAAGTCTATGCTGTCTGCTTCCTCTTCTGCTGCAAGCTCTAGTGCGACAGTCATCTCTTGTTCCACTTCCTGGCTGAAAATTTTGAGCAATTCTCCCGAATTCTCTTCTCCTAAAATCTGCATGATTGTCTTCTAGCAACCATCTGCTAGTTCTGGATTGTCCAACCAATCCTCCAACATCCTCAATTCTATATCCCATTGAGTGAGAATTTAAACTGTGTGCTCCTCTTCTTCTTCTCCTTGGGCAGCTTTTGATACTTGCTTCTTCATCATGACAGTCACCGCTGGTTTTCCTTCCGTTGCTGTTGCACTTTCATCATGTGCACTGGCCTTCACTTAGCTATTCGGTAGGAATTATTTGATCCCTCCAATGATCAAAATACTCTTCTGATCCTCCTTTTGGATGGTGGAAGTTTCTAACTTCTCATCATCTTCATTCACATGGTCTACAAATCCATATGAATATTCATCTATCAACACTCCTTGCTGATATGAACTCTCAACAGAGTTCGTGATAATCTCAGACAGTCTCATCTCTTTCCCCCTGCCCACCTGGAAATTTGGGACTTCTTTTCTGCCCACCTGGCAGTCTATGAGATCAACCAATCCCATCTCATTTCCCTCCCGACAATTTGAACTTTCTGCACTTCTCCTCTGGCAGTATGTGAGACCTTCCACTGATCTCTTTCCATTGCCCACCTGACAACTTGAAAGTCCACTTCTGCCCACCTGACAGTTTCTGATATCCTCTGCTAATATCATATCGTTTCCCTGAATTTCCACTGCTGTCCTCCTGACAGTCTATGAGTTCCTCCAATGATATCATTTCATTGCCCACCTGGAATTATGAAAATACATCTCTTCTCTCCTGGCAGTTTATGAAATATTTATCTGATCTCATCTCCTCCTCATCACTGAGGTTCCTTCCAGTTTCTGGTCCACAGATGTGATCCACTTCCTCTTCATCTTAGAGGCTTTCGACATACCTCATTCACCTCTTTAACAATTGTTGCTTTCCTTTGGCCAAAAATATCTTGACTGACCACTTTACCTTCTTCTTCATGGACCACTCATACACTCACTGCGCTTTATCATCTCACTACATTTTTAATGTTAGTTTCTCCATCCTCACTCTTATTTCAATGAGCTCCAGATTCATCTTCGGATTGCATTTCTTCTTGCGGCCTTTTCTTCAACCACGCTCATGGCCTTCAGTAGCTATTTTCACCTTCTATCTTCCCTCTTGGAAAGCCTATGGATCACTCTACACCCAAAAGCATCTCCATCTTCTCTTACAACTCACTTGGCTGTTTAAATTTTTGTTGCTGCGCTCGTGCAACAACCTCCTCACAGAGCATCAATACCATGCTTCCTTCACCTGTTGGCTACAATCAAACTTTAACTTTTGATACCACTTGATGTTTTCAGATTATCCCTTTCACTGTCTCGCCCTTTTCCTGTTGTCTACAAGAAAAATTAATGCTCTGATACCACTTGATGTAGCCCCCCTCCCCTCCTGGGGTTTTGTCGACCTCCCGGTCTAGGATATTTCTATTTTCCGAGTCAGATCGACTCTTCATGATATTGATTGAACCCAAATATATTATGCACATGTCCCTTTTTTTTTCCTGTGTGCAAGTCTTGACAGAACCGCAGGATAATTTCCACGTGCTCCCAATACTCTAGTTTCAGGCGTAATCCCCTTTAGTGTTAGCCCCTCCTTCATACGACCATGGGTCATGTCCTTATGCTAATGCACGGTTGCAGGCACAAACAAGAGTGGTTTCAAACCAATCCTCCTTTCACCCCACAATCCTCCTTGTGATTCCACGTATCCATTTGCGAGTACCGTGGTTCCAATTGTGACCTGCTCTAGAATAATTATCCTTCGTGCAAGTTCTGGCTCTGCAATTCTTCTCTTCCATCGATCTCGGCTCCTTTGGTGCTGCCTATGACCAACGACTGTTATCGAATCTCCTTACCTGTATCCTACGCATGATCTCAGATCACCATGATCTGTCACCACGTAACTCCCCTCTAGATCAACGATTGTTGTTGATTTCACCTTTCGGGCTTCGGGAGTTTTAGTTTTCAAACTTATCTCTCCTCTATATGGAAATCTCCCATAGTGGAAGATATGTTGCCATATGGGTCCTTGAATCTATGGTTAGGATCTCCTATGTGAGTATGGCCTTCAGGAACCTTGATTCTCAACCTCCACAAGCTCCCTTTTGCTAAGATCCCTCTTCACATGTGACCCTGGACGATGTCCTCACATGATGGCATGACTTCCTGTTAAATTTCACGCACCTCCAATCCCCGAAATGTTGTGGGACCGTCGATCTCTCAATCTTGATGGTACCTTTGGATTGACGGTTCAGATCTGTCCTCTCCAAATCTATGGACTAGATCGCTTCACAATTTCGGACTTTGAGTGTTTAAAATATCAAAAATCGCTTCCTCCATACTTCAATATTTCGTAGTTAACGATCTGCTTCCACCTGTCTTGCTGAATCAACGACCCTGCTTTTACCTCAGATGTTTGACCTTTCAACTCATATCTATGGTCCTGCGACCTCCTTCTCGATCAATGGCCGAGATCCTCCTTCGGGTCTTTAGACCTTTCCTCCTCTTCTTTTCTCCAGATTTCTAGATCTTACGCCATGTGTTCACCTTTGCATTGACCACTCTCAACGTTTCCGGGACTTAGGGATTTGACAATTTCAAATCTCAACAACCAAAAACCTCTAGAGTGAATCCTTCTAGAGTGTCAGATATTTTGACACATGTCCTCCCTTGATCCAATGGCTATTTAATAACTATCTAATGGAGTGAATATTCATCCTCCACGTGTCCCTTCACAGATCAACGACCCACGTTCTTCCTTTGGGATCAACGACCCTTAATCATTTCTTCTTTCAGCGCTTTAGAACTTTCTGAAAATTCTTTTCCACAAAAACCCCAGAGTGTAATCCTCTGAAGTCCACAATCTGGTGACACCTGTCCTCTTCCATATCAATGACTATCGTTCTCTTCGACTTTTTGGGCTTCGAAGATTTCAAACCCTTCTCCTTTGTGTTATTCCAGAGTGACTTCACCTAGAGTTCACGATCTTTCGCCACACGTCCTTTCTAGATCTAACGATCCATCTTCTCTTCGGCTCTTTGGGCTTGGATGATCTCAGTTCTCAACTAAACCCCTACTAGAAATTACCCAGATCTCATGATCTATTGACAAGTGTCCCTCAGTAGATCGATGGCTCTCATCTCTTCAGCTATTCGGGCTTCAGGTGCTTCAACCTTCTGTGCGCTCGTTCCTCCCGGAGTGTTTCCACCCGAACTTGATGGATTTTCGCCACACATCCTCCCGAATGATGGATGGTCCCAAATGAATTCTATACTTTGGGAATTTTGTGAGTCCACTCTCCTATGTATAAAAAAGAGTTAAATCTCACACACCTTCTCATGATCAGACGACGACTGATTTTTTGCACTGAGATCTAACGCTTGAGATTTGTTTCCTCCTCTACGCTTCCTTATGTCACTGGACATTGATCTAACAGTCTAGGCTTCTTTCCCACAACCAATCTAATGGTTGTTGTCTCTCCTCCTCCTAAGCTTCCAACTTCTCTCGACTTGGAAAATTTTGTCAACATTCAAATATTTTCGGCCTTTGAACTTTCTCCCATGAACCTATCCTCTAGGTCTCGCTTGTGCATTTGAAAATGTTATCTCTTTTGAGCTTGAGGACATGGAATAAGTGCTCCAGCCATGCATTCCTTGTGTTATTCCTTCTGAGCTTGATCTCCTCGAATATTTCGATCTCCCACACACTCCTTGCGTTTTTGGGATTTCGTCAAACTCAGATCCAAAGGATTTCTTGAAAATGAATTCTTCTCGCCCTCCTAGCATTCTCCTTGATCGATGTACTGCTTGTAGAGATCTTCCTTACATAGTGTTTAGTAAATCTGTCTCTTTGTGCCTTCTCTGCATAGATTCCTCATCTAAGGTATTCAATAACCTTGAGTTCTTATCACTCTAGTGCACCCTCCTGACATGTTATTTCCTGACTCCGTAGAGTTCAGATGCACATTTCTTGCGCTGGATACATAACTTCAAAGGTTATGTTGTGCACTCCTTGCACAACCTAAATAACACAAAATGATACTTCAAACTCAAACAAATATAAATAAATTTATCTTCCGACTGCAGATGAAATCTATCATACATCTACATCACATTAACACACACATAACATTCACATAATACAGATAATTCATAAACACGTCATGTGTAGGAAAAACTTCTTTTATTCATATTAAGATGAATGTTTGTTTACAAATGTGTACATAGATTGGACTATGATAGAGTCTCAGGTCTTTCTCCTATTCTAACTCTATCATGAGTTCTACTTCTTCTAAGACCTCTCTATTTCAAGACCTCTCTCTCTCAAGTCTCCTAATTACAAAACAAGGACTCCACGAGCTTATCCTCACCACTGCCTTAGTGCTATCACTATCTCAGTTATGACACCATACTCCTACGACTACATTCCATAAATGTTTATTCAGACCTGACTACGATATGGACCTGCTACATGTAACCATTTAAGGCAACCCTAACCACTACCTGTACAAAGGCATGGCCTGGCATTTATCAACCTTACAACATGCAATATAATCCGTATAGGATTATATTCAAAATTTTGAAATGGGAGGGTCGGTGCCTCTCCCTTTCTCCATTGCGCATCTAGGTATTTGCGTGATGGCGCATTTGTTGAGGTGGAGCGATGCTCTTGCATCACATACAAATAGTCATGACCCCTTTTCGACATTGGTAAAACCCCTACAAAATCCATGGAGATAATTTCCCATGGATGGGATGGAATAGGAAGTGGTGAGTATAGCCCCAATTTTCTATTAGTGGGCTTACAAGTAGAACACATCACACACCCCTTTACATATTTAGTTACAATTTCTTTCATCTGAGGCCAGTAACAAAATCTCTGCAGATGAGCCATAGTTTTTCCTACCCCAAAATGCCCAGACACAAGAGAAGTGTGAGATTCTCGTATTACATGGACTCTTTTACTTGTAGGAATACATAAATTTCCAAGATGGTAGAGTATTTTTCCCTGCAGACAATAGTTTTCTCCCTGTGTACCATAGGTTAGCTTCTCAAATAATTATTTAAAATCTTCATCAACAACATATTTTTCCACATGGCTATCATGAGATAAAGAAGCATTCTTCAAAATAATAGAAGCAACAATAGGAGGTCTAGAAAGCATATCAACTACCTTGTTACTCGTACCCTTTTTGTATTTGATTACCAAATGAAATTGTTGAGGAAAACCCATTCACCTATAATGTTGAGATTGTTGAAGCTTGGAGATACTGTAAGGGTTGATGATTTGTATTTATGATTGGTTCCTTCCCTAACAAGTAGTGCTTCCATTTATTTACGCTTTGAACTAATGCATACAACTCTTTATCATATGTAGGATAGTTAACAATAGTTTGTTTAAAATTTCCAGAGTGGTAATAGATAGGCTTAATACACCCATGGCGTATTCGTTATAATCTGTCTCGATCTCAAAAGGCTGTTGAAGATTCGACAGTTCTAATACTGGTGCAGTACTGATATTTTCCTTCAAAGTGTCGAAAACATTTTGTTGCTTTCCTCCCCACTGAAAAGTGTTCTTCACATTGGTTAAGGCATGCAAAGGAGCTGCAATAATAGAGAAGTTTGCAATGAATCTCCTCCAGTACTGGACTAGACCTAAGAAGCTCCGTACTTCGGTTACAATTTTGGGCTCAGGCCAATTTACAATTACATCGATCTTGGAAGGATCAATTCTCAAATGTCCTTCTCATACAATATGACTGAAGTACACAAGTGCAGTCTTACCAAATTCACATTGGGACAATTTTACATACAACTTTTCCCTTTGCAAAGTATCCAATACTTTCTTTACATGCCTTACATGTTCATCCCAAGTCCCACTAAATACAAGAATGCCATCTAAATATACAATCACAAAATCATCTACAAACGATTTGAATACATCATTCATCACACACATGAAGGTTGTCAGAGCATTACAAAGCCAAAATGACATAACTAACCACTCAAACAATCTCTGTTTGGTTTTAAAGGAAATTTTCCATGCATCCTGTTTTGCAACCCTGATCTGATGGTATCCACTACACAAATCCAACTTAGTGAAATAAACAATATTCTTTAATTGATCAAGTAAATCATGTATACAAGGAAGAAGGTATCGATTTTTCACGGTGATTTTATTTAAGGCTTGGTAATCGACACATATTCGCCATGTGCCATCCTTCTTTGGCACCATCATGATCGGAGAACCACAAGGATATGAGTTGGGCCTGATGACCCTTTGATCCAATAAGCCTTGTACTTGATTTTTGATCTCTGTCATCTCTAAAACTGACATCCTATACATGCCCACATTAGGAAGAGGAGAATCCTATTGAATATGTATTTCATGTTTGATTTCCCTCTTAGGAAGTAATCCATTTGGTTCATGGAAAATATCATCATACTTAGAAACAATATCAATTAATTATTTCTTATTAGGAGGATCACATCCTTGGAAGGCGTCAGATGTTCCGACATCCTTTTCCCTTATGACCATGAGTACACATCTCTTATTAGTGTTTATGAGTCTCTTCATTTGTCCTGCACTAACAAGTGTGTTGTTTACCCTCATGCTGTGAGCTCTAAAAATATATTCCACTCCACCTTTAGTAAGGTGATATTTTTTCTCATGACGAAAGAAGATTGCTTTCTTGTCATAAAGATAAGGACTCCCTAGCACTATGCCACATATATCAAGTGATACAACATCCAAATCCACTTCATCAATCAACTTTGAAGCAATAACAAATCTGACCCTACATTGCTTGGTGACATTAAGTTTTTCTTTATCACATACACAACCAAAAAGATAAGGCTTTGTATGTGGTTTAGTTTCAAGACTTGTATTTTTGACAAGTGTTACAGATATCAAGTTTACTTGGGAACCCAGATCAAATAATGTATCTATCTTAGTGTGGTTAGATACAACTCTTATATGAAATAATCCATTCCTCTTTCTTTCATCATCATGTGATTCATTATTGGAATTTGAACTAGCATGAAGGGAATATTTACCTTGTACTCCAACCGCTGTGATCTTTCCTTTGTCTCC
This sequence comes from Picea engelmannii, assembly GCA_009831015.1. Classification (NCBI taxonomy): domain Eukaryota; kingdom Viridiplantae; phylum Streptophyta; class Pinopsida; order Pinales; family Pinaceae; genus Picea; species Picea engelmannii. The sequence goes on along the minus strand of ML781791.1, from coordinate 260,263 downwards.
TGAATCATAACCAAGATCTTGTTGCATTGTAGAAACGATCTTTGTCTTCCCCTTTCCACCGAACTGTTTCGGTCTCTTTTCTGGATGTAGTTTCCAACAACGTTTATCATCGTTACCATTCTTGTTGCAATGAGTGCAAGATGGTTTGCCTTCTTCCCTCTTTAAAATGGTGGTATTTTTGTCCTTTTAAACTTCTTAAACTTTTTATGTGGGAGATTGGAAGGTTTCTTTGTGGGATATTCTTGAACATGCTTTCCCCCATTCTCAAGGTGAGTGTCTTGCACACAAACTTCATTAAGACCGATGGGGTTAAACAATAGTAAATTATGATGAAGATAAATGTGAAGTGCACCAATATACTTCATTAAAGTTTCATAAGAATCCAAAGGAATGTTTAATACACGATATTTCTTCCTAAATTCTTCCGTGAAACTTTCTACAATTTGACCTTTACTTTGTCTGAAAGTTTCCATTCCATCATTACTTTATGTAAATAACCCAATAGATAAAATTGCTTCCTTATCGTTGATTTAAATTTTGACCATGAGGAAAGAATATTACCACACTTACTTATGTCCTGAAGTTTTCTCTCCCATCATACAAGAGCGGTGCCTTCCAACCGAAGAGAGGCCAATTGCACCTTAACTTCCTCTTAATCAATCTTTCGAACATGGAAATATACTTCAACCTATCAGATCCAATTATCTATCTTTTCAGGATTAACATCTCCATTAAACATAGGTAAAACAAATTTTACATCAATCTTTAACAATGGTTTCTTAAAAGAATTTTTATGTCCAAAATCGTGAGAATGATGATAATGCTCAGAGGAAGAAAATATAGAACTTGATGGTGAAGATGGAGGCTTAGGAGGGTATCCTCCAACCCCTTGATTCACTGAAGCATTATCATTTGCTTGTGCTTCCTTTTTCTTCCCTTTCTTCTTAATCCTCTTCTCATAGTGTCCATACATTCGCTTGACCATTTCTAAAATGTGATAAAAGACCATGTGGAAGTTTTTCTCATGTTCATCACACTTGTCCTCTTGGACCATTTTCTTCCTTTGGGATGCACGACCAACTTCAAGATTGAAATTATTAAGAGTTCCTTCACCCTGCTTATGCTTGGCCCTAGTAAGCATTCACACTCAACAATTGAAGTCAAAGATGATTGCTCTGATACCAACATGATCTAGGATCTTTTTATCTATGTGAATTATTAAATAATTGTATTAAATGAGCATAAATTGAAGTGCACCATAAAGAAGGAATAACTCAAAAATGAAGAGACATATGCATCAAATATGAACATAGAAACTTGATAACGGAGTTCGTCCCTGGTGGACTACGTCTTCGGGTCCTGCTCTCAAATGGGTAGGCCTTTTTATTAACTCAGCAAAAGAATTTGGCAAAATACATAGGTATAACTCATTTTGGAGTTAAGCTGCAAAATCTTTGCTCATATCAAAAAACAAACAACACCACTGAATTTGTGGCATTGAATTAACCAAAAAAATTTGTCTCCATGCCTAGATCTAAGTCTTCACTTTCATGCCCTTGAGAAGATTTGTCTCGATTTTCATGCCTTCATCAACAATTATATTCATGGGGAATTTATAGATTTGCATGCCATCCGTATGGTTGTGCACCCCCTGGTCTGACCCTTGAACTGTGGCAACCTCACCTCTTAAGTAATATTGGTAGGAATATATACCAACAGAGCTGTTTGGCTAGTTGGTTGGAATATATATTTATAGTGCTTTGGTTAGAGGAGGTTCCAGGGTCAAGCCCGCAGATCTCCCATTTTAATACAAGGCACATATATATGTTTATCTGTTGGGATTTCTGCTAAATTTGGAGTGTAGTTTGGCGGTGGCAGATCCCGCTAGATCTGGTGGCAGATATGTTATAAGTTTAGCAGACTGGGGTTGGTGCCAGCCAACACTTTACCCCTTTTAAAATTTGGTTGTTGGGAATCCTTGGGCATTTTCCCGCTGCCACGTGGGAGCCCATGACTGGGCCACGTGGAAGCCTTTCATTGGCCCACGTCACCTTATTGCACAGAAAACCATGTCACCTCTGCCATGTCATCCTACCACACCACTTGCCGAGTGGTTGTAAAATATGCAACATGGATGTACGGACTGCCACGTGGAACCTTCCCATTGGTCCACAGATTTGACTAGAAAATTCCAAAAATGAGTGACACATGGAAACTTCTGGTGCTACCACATCACCATGCTGACGTCATGCTAACACATGTATCCCTATGCATGTGCCACATACACTGTACAGATGATGATGTCATCCGTACTGATGCTGACGTCAGCAGTACAGATGTTGACTCATCCCTGCTGACTAAGCTAGGTTGACTAAAATTTTACCACAAATATTTTTTGATCTGTAACTTCGTTTGACGAGTCATTTATGCTATTGGAAATCTTGTGACACGCTCTTCGAGATGATTCCAATTTCACTAAGTTTTGAGGACTTTGAATTTTTTCCCTTTCTCTGTTTGCTGAAGCCATTCTGAGCTTCCTGGTTTGCTTCTGTGAATTATGAGTTCTTTAGTCTTATGTGGATCCTTTTTTGATCATATAGTGTCACCTAGAACAACACCTAGGAAATGATTCTCTAGTACTTGGGTAGTCAGGTAGTACAATTAAGGGTACGATCTAGCCTCCTTAGTTGGTGCCCTGAGATATTGGGCCAAGTACTACTGTTGGACCCCACACATAGATTATGTACAAACCCTGACCCTTGGGAATAAAACATAGAAAGAAAATACAAGATCTATTGTAGTGAAACCTTGCCGTATGCATTGGGGTTGCAAAATTACTACATCTTTTGTCCTATTAAGAATTTGGGCATTCCACCTCTGCACTATTATTCATTTTAGAGTATAAATCTGCGTGAGGAAAAAAAAGTCAGGGCCCATTAGCACCCTTATTTGTGAACTATCCCATTTAATTCCTCTCTTCATTCTAATCGTAGTGGTACTCTTTAATTTTATTCCTTTTTTTTTTTCATGCAGACCCAACCCCCTCTGGGATGCCTTTCTTGAGACCTATCCCATTGGATTACTCTCTTTGTCCTGATCATATGGGTACCTATCATTTTTATTCCCATTTTTTCCATCCCGACACCTCCGTTTCTACTTAAGCCTTCACCATGCCTACCACTTGCTCTCAGTCCCAAGAAACCTTGGAGGACAAAATGTCCCACTTGGAACAACAAATTGACGACAACATGGTTTCCCTCCGCAATGAATTCACCAGAGTCCTTGAACAAAAAGTCAACAAATTGGTGTAACTCTTCAGGGATACGAATGTTGATACAAACCCAAAAGAACTTCATTCTTATCATTATGAACATACTCAGTCCTCCAACTCCCCTTGGGGTTCTCCACCTTCTTGGAATAAGGTTCCCAAAGTTGACATGCATAAATTTGATGGTTCCAACCCAACCGAGTGGGTTTCTAAGATGGATCAATACTTCTCCCTTCATGATATTCGAGATGATGAGACCATACTCCATGTAGGGGTTTTATACTTGGACCAAGAATGCTGGCAGTGGTGTCAGTGGCATAAGAAATTGTATCCAGGACCTCCCAATTGGAACATGTTCTCCAAAGGAGTTTGTGCTCATTTTGATAGGGAATCATAATTTTTGGGCTGACTCACTAAGTTTCGCCAAACTAGATATGTTAGAGACTTCATCATGGCATTTTAACAATTGGCTATTGGTACCAAGGGATTATCTAATGAATTTTACCTTGAATGTTTTATCAGTGGTCTAAAAGAAGCTATCAAGGCTCATGTGAACATGCATCATCCTACTACCTGGTTGCAAGCATGCCAATTAGCCAGGGATGTAGAGACCATCCTCTAAGAGCCATCCATGAAGGCTCCATTTACCACTCGTCCTCTCCTAGGGGATACCCCTACTCTAAACTAAACTTTGAAGGTCCAAAAGGTCTCTCCCGCTGAAATGGCGGAACATCGCAAGCAAGGACTTTGCTACTAATGTGATGAAAAGTATGCACCAAGGCATAAATGTAGAGAACAAAATTTCTTCTAGATTGATGCCTCAACTTCCTCTTCCCATAACAACATCCCATCAGATAAGGTTTCATACCAAGAGGCAACCCAACCAAGTGATCCCGTCGAAGATCCAGTGTCACGTTAATGGAATCCATGGACCTAGTCATCTCTCTTCATGCACTCTTAGGTATATCTGCCCCACAAACATTAAAGATCAAGGGATAGATTAAACATAGGCTGGTTTTGGTGTTGATTTATAGTGGTAGCACCCATAATTTTATTCATTGCAGGCTTGATGATGAGATCCATTGCTTTGTTCGCCCTATTTCTAATTTTCAAATCCTCATTACTAATGGTGGTACTATGAAGTGTGGGGCCTGCTATGAGAATGTCAAACTCCAAATGGGTGATTACCATTTGAAAACCCACATGTTCTATATTTCTACGGGTGGTTGTGATATTGTATGAGGAGTGGAATGGATTCACACTCTGGGGCCGATCACAATGGATTATCAATAATTATATATGAGCTTCACCCAAATAGCTCACCCCTATACTCTCAGGGGTATCCAAGCGGGCTCTCCTAAAATCATCAACTCTCACAGGATGGAAAAAATCTTGAATAAACGTCACTGTGGTGTGATTTCTCAATTTAATGCCATCCATGTCACTAAACATGCCTCTCAGGTAGTTCCTCCTAGCTTGTAATTCATATTGTACAAGTACCCTAATATCTTTGATATTCCTACAACCTTACCTCCTTCCAGGGGTGAGCATGATCCTAGAATCCCTCTTCTTCCAGGCAGTAAACCCCCCAATGTATGTCCCTACATATATCCCTTTGCTCAGAAAAATGAAATAAAAAATATGGCACAAGAATTATTGGAGGTGGGGGTAATTCGTCCTAGTACTAGCCCATATTCTTCACCAGTGGTGATGGTTTTAAATAAAGAAGGTACTTGGTGCATGTGCCCTGATTTTCATGCCCCGAATAAACTAACCATCAACGATAAAATTCCCATTCCTATCATTGATGATTTTCTGGATGAAATATAAGGTGCCTGTGTATTCACCAAATTAGACCTTCACTCTGGTTATCACCAAATCTAGATGAAGGAGGCAGATATTCCAGAGACTTCTTTCAAAACTCATGAGAGACATTATGAATTCTTGGTCATGCCTTTTGGCCTTTGCAATGCTCCATCCACCTTCCAAAGTCTCATCAATAATCTATTGAAACCTTACCTTCAAAATTTTGTCTTGGTTTTCTTTGATGACATCCTCATTTATAGCCACACCTAGGATAGCCATCTTCTTCATGTGGACAAAGTCCTTCACTTACTATTGGAAAACCAATTGTTTGTCAAAAAGGCCAAATGTTCATTTGGCGCCAACGGAGTGGAATACTTGGGGCACATTTTCAACATAGATGGGGTAAAATTGGACTCCCAAAAGATATAATCTATGCAAGAATGGTCACGCCCAACGACCTTAAAGAGCCTAAGGGGTTTTCTTGGTCTCACCAATTATTATAGGAAATTTGTCAACCATTATGGAAAAAATTCTAATCCCTTGAATGAACTCCTTAAGAAGAATGAATTTCATTGGACACCTGTTATTGAGCAAGCCTTCATAGAGTTAAAGTGGGCCATGTGCACTACCCCAGTCCTAGAAGCTCCTGAATTCAAAAAAATATTTTTGGTGGAATCCGATGCTTCCGGAATGATTATAGGTGCGATGCTCACCCAAGATGGTCGACCCTTGGCATTTACTAGCCAAGTGTTGAGTGGTCGCAATCTGGGCTAATCTACGTATGAAAAAGAAATGACGACCATTATCCATGTGGTGCACACATAGCGTCCATATCTCTTGGGACATCATTTTCAGATTAAAACAGATCACCATAGCCTGAAATATTTTTTGGAGCAGTGAATATCATCCCTAGAACAAAATAAGTGGCTGACAAAAATGTTGGGTTATGATTATGAAATCATATCCAAAAAGGGAAAATATAACATAGTAGCATATGCATTGTGAAGACAACATGAGGAGGAAGGATCCCTCTTTTCTTTATCCTTACCGATCCTTGATTGGATTGAATAAGTGCAACAAGAGTGGCTAACACACCAGAATACCTAAAAATTAATTCAACGAATTGAGGAGGACCCTAATCCTCCCACTGGATACACTTGGTAGGATAATATTCTCTGATATAAGGATCACTTGGTTCTCTCACCCTCCTCATCACTCAAGCACAAGATCTTAAATGAGTTGTACTCCTCAACAATAACGGGTCATTCGGGCTTCCAAAAGACATATGCTTGTGCTCCTAATTATTTTTTTTGGGTAGGAATGAAGAAGGATATACTTCAATTTGTCACAGAATGTGAGGTTTGCCAATGTAATAAGGCTGAAACAATCAAGGTTCATGATATCTGTGTTAACATATTGTATTCCCTGTTTTCTTTTCCAATTTGTCTTCTTACTTGATTTAATTTTACACCTTCAGGATCATGGTTGCCTTTTATTAATGAATTCTTGAGCATCCAAGGATTTGATGTATCTTTCCTATTAGTAACTATTTACATTCAAGTACCTTGAATTCATTTATGTAGTCCTTATGGATATTCTTCTTTGTGTTATCTTTTCTTCCTCTATTCAATAAACCTTTTATATGATATGCAGATTGATTGCATTTAATCTGTAGGGTGTTTTATTGAATCCATAGCCCAACAATCCATCATTGATTTACAATAGATACTGTCTTTTATTTTCCTTGTTTTCTTCTTCTTTCTCCAGTATAAACCTAATCAAGTATTTTTATTTCTATGTATCCAAGATTACTCTCATTTGTAGTCTGGGAGTGACTCTTGGAGTGATAACACAACCTACAACACACCCGCTATAACTTCCTCTTATTTCTCTCATAATATCCTCACTCAGAATACAATATTCAAAATGATCCATAGCCACAATACATTTCCCTCATAAAAAGAGGGTTTCCTTCTAGGGAAAAAAACCCACCCTAAAATAACTTCTACCGTCAGATCTGTGATCTTATAATGAACGGCCCAGATTTACAATGAAATTACAATATACATTTACAAGGGAATTTTTCCTTTGGGGGATTCTCCCTCGAATGCCCATTAGGAAATGTTGTCCCTTGAACCCTCGTCGGGGACCTGCTTTCCCCTAGACCCCCCCAGTCGGGGGGATGGACCCCCCAGACCCCGCAGAGGGGGTAACCCCCCTCTGCACTCCCTCATGTGGAGAGGTGTACATTCTTCCGAGGTGTAAAGTCTTCATGGGGTATAAACAAGATTGAAAACAAAGATCTCTGAGTCAAGAAGATAACTAGGCGCCACAACCAACAAGACCATTCAACCTAATTGGGCCATTCTTTTGACACGATTCACAATGAAACCTCGAGAGAATGAGTTTTCCCTAGGGAATGGTTGTTCTTGATTGCTGAATCTGGACCATTCAACCTAGTTGGGCCATTATTCTAGCATGATTTGAAGTGAAAATTGGAGAGAATGGATCTTCCCTAAGGAATGACTGTATAGACCATTTCCTACGGAAATGACTGTCCTGCACCAACCTCCTATATCAGAGCATTCTTCGAAACTGCTCACAACTGTGAACTTCAAAAGAATGACTGCCCTGAGAGGCAGACCATTCTACTTGACCACTTCTCAGAGTTACTTCCAAGGAGAATGATTGTCCTATACCATTCCTCCACACTGGCCACAAGAGGAATCATTGTCTATGTTACATAAACAATCTATCATACCATTTTCATTACAAAAATGACTATTCGTTCTGGACCATTTTCCGAACTAGAAAATGACTATTCGTTAGAAATCTTGGACCACTTTCTGGACTGGAAAGTGACTGCCCAACTTGGACCATTTTCTAAACTGGAAAATGACTATCCATTTATCAGTAACATATCAGTGGTCCCTCCCAACTTGGGGAGTAATAACTTCCTTTTCCAATAAGGAAGTCATCTCCATGATTCCATCTTGTCCCTTAAGTACACAAGCTTTTCATCTTGAACATTGGCTTTACCAAAATATCTGTTATATGCTCATTAGTGGTGATATACTGGAGAACTACTTCTCCCCTCTGGACTTTATCACAGAGAAAATAGTACTTGATCTCAATGTACTTTGACCTATCATGGAACATTGGGTTATCTGAGAGATTCACACAACTCTGGTTATCACAATATATCACAGTCGAATCCAACACATGATCAAACAATCCAAAAACCAACTTATGGAGCCACACTCCTTCCGTATAGGCATCACAAACTGCAATATACTCTGCTTCTGCAATGCTTAGTGAAACAAACTTATGTTTCCTTCTATCCCATGATATCATGGAAAATCTTAAACTAAAACATATCCAAGAAGCACTTCTTTTGTTATCTTCACTCCCTACCCAATCTGAATCGATAAATCCATGCAATTGTACATCATAACTCAAACGTCCCACAAATACATTTCAAGGAATGCTTTATTCAATTCTCATGCCTAGGTTCCACCTGTGACTATTTTCACAATAAAGAAAATATCTGACTGAGTATTCTCCAAATACATCAACGAGCGATTCAATTGTTGATACGTGGACAAGTCTACTGGATCAAAGTCTCTCAACTTATTCAGATCTGTCATCATGGGAGTTTTCCATGGATTTGCAATCCATTATCCTGGACTTCTAAAGAACCATTTCGATAAATGTCTTCTGTCATAGGAGGTTTTCACCACACTTCTTCTATACATGAGAGTCTATGAACCAAGTTTCTTGAATCCATACAAGGCCTTCTTCCATTTGCATACATGGGTGTCTTTCTAGTATACCTAAAAAAATTTAGGTTTCTCTACATATGTTTCTTCCTCAATTTCTCTATTAGGAAGAACATTATTTTACATCTAACTGATGTAGACTCCAATCCATGGATATTGCAAGAGATATAATGACTCAGATAGAGGTATGTCTAGTTTACTAGAACAAGCTATCATCATAGTATTCTACCTCCTTCTTGGAGAACCCTCAAGTTCTGTATCTCGCCTTGTATCTATCAATGCTTCCATTCATAAGTATGTTTCACAATTTATCACATACATTGTTCTTCATCACAACCTCCTTCCATTCCTTCTGCTTGACTACTTCTTGTGGGTTCAAACCGTGTTGGTAGTCTTATGATTCTCGGTATAATAACTGGTTCAACTGGATTTTCTTTCATTTTTGGAATCTTTCATGTTATTCAACTCTAGGGTCCATAGAGTCTTCTATAGATTTCATGTCCTTCCTTCCTGAAGATTCCAACTTCTTCCTTGTCATAGGAATGTAGATTGACAACCAAGGATACTCAAATATTATTTGCAAACGACTGCTACTTCCAATGAAGAACATGGATAGATACTTCATACTCTTCATGAATTATTCTTCAATGGATCATATCATTGGGGATTAGCTCCCTTCTAGTCCTGACTTCATGTTTGAATGAGAAATATGCATGCCCTTCTTTTGTAATTTTGAAATAAGCTCCTTCCATCTTAGAGAATCCATGCTTCCGTTTGCATCCTTATTTATTTTTATAAAGTGTCATAAATCTATTCTAGTTTCCTCTCGATTATTGAATTCTTTCTAGTCTGAATCCTTCTAGGTTTCTTCAAGTTTGATTCTGAATGCGGTCCATATGGAAGTTTTTACTTATACGAATCGTCACCAAAGGTTGTCAATGTACTTCATCCTTTTCAGATACATTGTTTGACTGGTAGTCATTGTAATGGAGATCCTTATATTTTTATTCTTCCATAGGTGTTTTTTCATTGATACTGACCATATTATATTCCAAGAAATATATACACATGATATGTACATGAACTATGTGAACATGGTATGTACAAGGCCTAGGTTACAGAAGAATATTGTTAGCTTCACTAGAAGAAAAAGTTTGCTTCATCTTGCTTGACTTTCTTTGAGGGTTACTTTTCTTTGGAAATTGTTTCTTTGTGAGTTTCCTTCCTTTTCTTTAACAATTGAAACTATTTCCTGTAGTGACCACATTTTCGACAATTGAAGCACTGTATTTTTGACATATCCTTTTCTTGATTTGGTTTCTTCCTTGAGCAAAACTTCTTCTTATTCCCGAATTTCTTGAATTTTTCTATGTAGGATTGATCGTCATATTTCTTTTGGGATTTATCTTTTGTGATAATCTTTGATTCTTCTTGTGCACAAGAAGTTCAAATTTATTCAAATGTGGGATACTTCATTCTTGTGTTCATGCTTGAGTAAAATGCATCCCATGTCTTGGGAAGGCCATTAAGTACTATATTTACAAGTTCCTTTTCTAAAATGATTTCCTCAATAGATTGTAGTTGATCTCTTAACTGAGATATTCTTACAAATAATGATGTTATGTTGTCATCATCATTCATTTTCATGTCACAAAGATCATTCTTCAGAGTCATCACTTATCCAATATTTCTGACTGAGAAGAGGTTGATTAGGGAATCATACATCTTCTTAGATGAGTCAAGAAGAGAAATTTAGGGTATCAAATGGTCCTTTAAAGAGTCCACTATGCTACTCATAGAATTGATGTCATTGTCCTTGAGGTTCTCCATAACTGCAACATTCTGAGGCTCCTTCTCTTTTCCTACTTCAAACTGTGGTTCCATGATCTTTCCTTTCATGATACCCAACACTTTATTCTTGGAAAGGATGAGGTCAATCCTTGTCTTCCATGCTCTAAAGTTAGAAGCCCATTCTAACTTGTTTTCTAACTTCATAAAGTAAGTCATGACTACTTTGACTTGGTCAACCTTGGACTTTGACAAAAAACTCAAACTTGATGCCTTGTCTTGCTGAGAGTACCAAGAGATGCACTAGGATAGGGTGCACTAGGTTATCTAGGATTTAGGTCAAGCACTTCACTTAATGTGCCTTAACACGAGGGTTAGGGTTTCATTGCTACAACAAAACTTTGACTGCAACTGCAACTGAGCGAATCATCCCAATATACCTTTGAGTGGTTAGACTGTCCAAAGAAAATGTGGGCCCATAACCTATTAGAATAATAGGTGTGCTCATTTCACCATAGAAAATATATCAATATTTTCACCCAACCATAGGCACAAATTCCACCCCCGAGCACCTTAACCTTGACAGGCAAAATAATTTCGAAAGCAAACCCTAGAACCAATAGCCAACCAAGGTAGCATACCTCTTTCCATATCTAGCATACCTAGAATAAAGTTCAAACCATAACTAAGCAGGAATTCCAACCATAACCAAAGACCAAGTCACCACTACATCAACCACAACTCTCCTCCAGTCATGCACACCACTTGTCCTTATGCAGTTGTTAGAGTGTGTGTCAAATGTGTTGGAGATACCTCACACACACATGATTTATTTTTCCTAAGGTTTTCCCTATGTTTATTAGTAATTATTCAGTCTCCTATAGTTTAGGGAGAATATTCCTTTAGGAGAATATTCTCATCAGTTCACACTTTAGTTTGATCAGTTGAGTGGAGTCTAGATGCCACATTGGGATCATCACCATGAAACATTGGGATCATCACTAGCTAATGCACATTGTCCTTGGGATTATCACTAGACTAGCGCATTACTCATTATTCCCTGATCTCCTCCTCACTCCACTCTATTTTAGTTAGTTAACTGAAGACTAAGAGACTAGTTAACTCAGACTAGGTGGCAATTCACTCCCATAACTACCTGAGAGACTAGACTAGGTGGCAGTTTACTCCCGTAACTAATGGTGTGTGTCCAGATCACTCTAGACCACCACTATGGTGCATTGGATTCTCCTCCAGTGCGCATTAGTTGAGTTATACAAGTATATCATGTGTAAATTATCATTCATTCATTTGGTTAATGGAAATTCTTCCATTCTTTCTCTCATGCTTCTCTTTTCTCATATTCTCTCTGCAAATTGTGTATGTAATTTGCTATCTAGATCTATTCTGTGTAGGTTCAAAACATTTAAATGGTATTAGAGACGATAAAATTCTAGGCAAAATACACACCAAATTATTTTTGCAGGTATCAAAGATTGAAGACAACGAGAAAATGGAATTTCCAAAAGAAAACATTCTTACACCATACAATTTCTTTGCATGGAAGAAGAAGATGATAATTCATCTTCGAGGTAGAGGATTATATAGGTTAGCCATGAACAAAAAAACTAAACCAACACTAGCCATAGAAAATTCCAAGTATCTAAATCGAATGGATGAAACGTTTGGAACAATTTGAAATCTCATTTCCTTGAACTCGTCTTTCACATATCCTTCTGTAAAACCCCCAATGAAGCCTGGACCACCATGGAAGGGATTTAGGACGAGATGAGGGGACACATGCTCAAGGTGTAATTTCTCACTTTGGACATAAAAACCTTAAAAAATATCCAATATTTATTTACCAAATATAAGGATTTGTTGTCGCAAATCAAGGCTTGCAGGGTTGATAAATCTAAGGAGGAGAAACAAATGGTTCTTACCATTCTGTCCAAAATTGGTCTAGAATACTTAGTGTTTGTATCTACATTTCATTCAGTTAGGCTCACCTCTGGAGCCACCTGGACGATGCCCTCTCTTGAGGCCTTTATTGAGTCTCTGACACGAGAGTAGAGAAATCTCATCAATATGGGAAAAATAAAAGGCCCAAAGGTGCATGCACTTACCGTGAAATATGGTAGTGGTAATCAATATAAGAAATCTAAAGACAAATAGAAAAGTAAATCACATGAAAATCCAAAGAAGGAAGGGTACTCAAAACCCTTCAACGATGCCTCTGTAACCAAAGGTGGAAAGGGAAGAAAAGGGGAGAAATGAACTTACTATCATAAAGGATTCCATCCAGAATTTGCATGTATGCAAAAAAAAATAGATCAAATGGCCGAAATACTTCAACAAAACAACCTTGGAGATCACATCCCTGAGGGTGCCAAGAATAAGACGCTAGAAGATCATAATCCCAAGAAAGGAAATTCTAGCCATGCTTTGATTGCCATCAACTCCTCTCTTGATGCTTGGATCATAGATTTAGGTACATCACACCACATGGATGAAAAAAAATAATTTTATTCTTCATTGGATGCATGGAAATGTCCTCCTATTTTGATGGGGGACAACTCTCCATTTGAGTCACCGACAAAGGAAGAATTGAACTCACAAACGAAATCTTCGAGAATGTGTTTCACGTTCCCAAAATTTTCGTCAATATTATCTCCATGTATCATATGAAAAAATACGAAACCAGAAATAGATTCATATTCACACATGATTCAATGGATATATATGACATGCAAACCGATTCCAGGGTTGCTACCGGTGAGGTAAATCATCAATCTAGACTCTACATGTTTTCTGAATTTATTGAACTAGATTATGAATCACTGATTTCCCATGTTGATGAAAGTAGTAGGATATGACACGAAAGGTTCGGGCATTTAAATTTCAGATATACGCAACAGATTAGAAATAAGGGAATGATTTATGGTCTACCTAACATCCACTTCTCCAAAGGAATTTGTGAGGGATATGTTCTTGGAAAACACCCTAAAGAGAAATTCGATAAAGGAAAGAATCATAAGGATTCCTTTCCTTTAGATATGATCCATAGTGACCTCATGGGCCCTTTTCTGCATCCATCAATCAATAAAGAAAGGTACATGCTAATTGTTTTTTATTATTTCTCACACCTGACATGGATTTTCTTTCTTAGGAAAAAATCAGAGGTCCTTCAACACCTCAAAGATTTCAAAGCCCTTGTTGAGACACAGTCAGGAAATAAAATCAAATTCCTCTAAACAGATAACGGGGTAGAGTATGTCAGCCATGAGATACATAATATTTGTCATGAGGCATGGATTCAATTGCATCACACGGTTCCCTATACTCTGCTGCAAAACAAAGTTGCTGAGCGGAAAAATAGATTTCTAAAAGAGATGGCATCTTGCATGCTACATGCAAAGTCGCTTCCACAAAGATTATGGGCTGAAGCAATTAATTTTTCAACCTACATCCAAAACATATCTCCCCATATATGTGTCAAGGATAAGACCCCCTACGAGGCTTGGAGTGGCCTCGAAACGGAAGTGACTCACATTTGTATTTTCAGTTCACGTGCATGGGCCAGGATTCCCTCTGAGAAGAGGAAGGCACTTGATCCACATAAAACATAGTGTATATTTATTGGATACCCCAATGGTGTTAAGGGATACAAACTCATTGATCTTTCCTTAGACTGACTCATTATTGAGCAGAGTGTCTAATTCGAGGAAAGTGTCTCACATGTACCTCAACAACGACATGCATACACTTTTGTTCTTCCACCTATCAGAGATGATGATAATGCACATGTAAACTCTTCTTTAGATGATATTTATGATTCAAAGGATTTAGATGATCCAGATACATAGTTAGTATAGTCAGATGCAGAGTCAGTGCATGAAAATGTAGATGCATTGCCAAAATAGAGGCCCAAATGGGCGAAGACTACTCTTTAGGATGCAAGAGATCTTGTTGGGGATCCAACTGATACTAGGAGGAATTGATATAATTTTGAGGAGCCTGCTCTTGCACTCTCTTCCATTGAACCAATGTCACCCAAGCATATTTTCTTGGTTCAGTCTTTATATCCACAATGCTATGGCGAGGCTGCTTGAAATCCCTTTTTGAAATCAACCATGTAGGAGGAGTACAACTCCCTCCTCAAGAACCAGACTTGGGATATGGTTCCCATTCCTTCAGGAAGGAAACTTGTCAGGTGCAGATGGGTCTACATGACCAAGAGCACAATGGATGGACAGGTTATAAGATACAAAGCCAGGCTAGTTGCCAAAGGCTTTTAGTGGGTGCATGGAATTGACTATGATGAGACCTTCGCTCCAATAGTGAAGATTGATTCCATATGTTTGGTACTTGTGACACAGACCCCCAACCCTCTATCGTCCCTTGGGTCAAGGTCCGCTACAGGATCGTTCTAATTCCTACCCTTGAGTCGGATTGACTCTTTGATTCCTCTTCGGGGAATCCCATGCACGTAAAATGGTGCTTCTCCATAGGTCCTTATGAATTGAGACTACGTGATCAAATACGAAGCATCAATTCCAATCTCCCTCTGACCAAACAATGTGGCCATATTTCTTGTGATTTCGGAACTTCGGAGTTCACGACTTCATGACTTCTCCTTCCAAGTATCTCAACTCTTATCCTTCCGAAACCCAAACTTTCGATGTGACGAAATGCTTGTCGTGTCCTCTCCCATGACAGTATCGCATTTCGCAATTTCGGGAATCTCAGAACCGAATCCCAAATTCTCATCCTTCGAAATGCCGAAATGCTGATTTTCGACATGCTTCACCAATATCTAGCCCCACACAATCTTTTCACCCCTTCGAGACTTCACAGTTTGTGATTTCGTGAATCTTGATGTAAGGTTTTCGTTCCTTCAACTCGCGAATCCCCGAAGTGAGAATTCACTAGTGATCCAATGACCCTTGTCGACTTGGATCCTACGGTCCAATTTCTTCTGAGCTTGCACTTGAAGAATACTTGCCGTAACCTCCCTACTCCTCTGCAAGATCCGACGGCTCTTGGAATTTCACGAATTCTCCACGGAGAATTCCTACCGTCCAATTCCTCCTTGATGACTCCTATGGAATGAGCAAGGTATTCCTTCACGGAACTTGTCCACCTGCAAAAAAACTTCGTTATGCCTCCTTCCAACACTTCAAGGCACTATCCCTCTTGAGATTTTCTTCAACAACTTCGAAGACTCTATCCCTCCTAAGATTGCTTGAAATCCTCAAGTACTTCTGGGGATAACTCCAGCTCACACTCCTTGCGACACTTCTTCAAATATGCTCTAGTATTTAAACCTAGTCGACTCTGTGCACTCCTTGTGACAACAATCCTTCAACAATTTCACTTAGGTTGTAACTTTGAGACTCTACTCGGCCTGCACACACCTTGCACGACTCCTGTTCTTAACTTGCACTTCTATGAGAATGAGAACAATGTTATCCCTCCTGAGTTTTCAGAGATAAAAACTCTGAACCCTTGTCAACGCACTCCTTGCGGACAAGCTCCACTACCCTCCTTGCAAGAATTTTACTCACTCAAGTTGAGAAATAATTGAAACTCATTCCTTGCTCTCTCTCTCTCTCTCAGATTTCAAACATTCAACGAGAAATCATTCATACATAGCGTAGCCGCAAATGCATAACAGAAATAGTAAAACAATAATGAGCATAGCATTCAACATACATACATAGAGAATATCACAACACCATAAGTCTGAATCAAAGCTTCATGTATTAATTTAGAACTTCTGTACATGGGTGTTTTCAAATACAATTCTCTGCTTCTTCTCCTCTTTGTGCTCTATGCTCTATTCATAAAATTGGGAATAATAATTCCTCCTCGTGATACAAATGATACAAGTGAAGGTGTCTATATCTGTTTTCCCTCCGACTCCTAAAACTGTCTAATCCACAATTCAAAGCTACCTACTTACATTTACTACACATAAATGTCTCTACCTACTACAGATGAGCGCAGATCGCTCATGATCTGTTTAGAATCTACAAGTGCGCCTCCTCTTAACTATTACATTAATGTTTCAAAAATATTTCAAAAAAATGTGCGCTGGTGCTTTCCCGCTGTCTTCCGTCCTTGTGCTTGCTCGTTCTTGGCAATGCTCCTGCACCATACTCCCTCACTTGAAAAATTTTCATGGGCTCCTGTCCATGAGCTCTCGCACAGTCTGCCCATGCTTTTGAATCTCTGCTTCATTTTCCCAGCTGGCATCTTCAACTGGATGTCCCTTCCACTTGACCAAGTATTCAAAATATTCCTTTTGCCTGGTCCTCTTACTAAGTCTTTTGTCCAGTATGATTTCCATCTGTGGCTTCTCTGCAACTGGGATCTGTTTAGCCCACTGAACCTCTGGTTGTTCATTACCTGCTTCTTCTTCTTCATCTTTGTAAGGGTACAAATTTGAGACATTGAATATTGGTGAAATTCTAATCCCATCGGGTAATTCGATCTCATAAGCATTTGTCCCAAATTTCCTTATGATCCGTCACGGTCCAATTTTCTTCATTTTCAGTTTATTATATGTCCCCCTCAGGAACCTTTCCTTTCTCAAGTGTGCAAGGATCAAATCACCAAATTTGAACTGAAGTTGTCACCTGTGTTGATCTACTCTGCGCTTATACTCCTGGCTCGAGTTCTGCAATCGCTCCTTCACCTGGCTGTGAATCTCCCTCATTGCCTCGACAAAATATTCCGCACTAGCACTCCTAGTTGTGTTCTGTTCTAAATCCCTCAATTCAAAAACTCCCCTTGGCTGCATGCCATAAAAAATTTGAAATGGACTCTACCCCGTGCTTCTGTTGATTGAATCATTATATGAAAATTCCGCCTGTGGTAGAATATTATCCCACTGACTATGATGTTTGGTCACCAAACTCCTCAGCAAGTCTCCCAAACTTCTGTTCATGACTTCTATCTGTCCATCCATCTGAGGATGATAAGATGAACTGAATGAAAAGTTTGTTCCTAGATTTTTCCATAAGGTTCTCTAGAAGTGTCCCATGAACTTGGTGTCTCGATTCGAAACTATGCTCCTTGGTAAGCCGTGAAGTCGAATGACTTGTTTAAAAAACATATTCACAATGTGAGTTGCGTCACTGGTTTTCTGACATGGTATAAAATGTGCCATATTAGAAAATATGTCTACCACTACAAAGATTGAATCAAACCCTCTTTGTGTTCTCGACAACCCCAATATGAAGTCCATGCTTACTGCATCCCATGGCCTCTCTGGTATGGGTAACAGTTGATATAAGCCTGCATTTTGCCTCTTTCCTTTTGAATGCTGAAAAATTCTACATCTGTCCATGAATATTTTGACGTCTTCTCTCATTCTTGGCCAAAAATATGACTCATTTAACTTTGAGAATGTCTTGTCATGACCAAAATGCCCAGCCAATCCTGCACTGTGTTTCTCCCTCAACAAATTCTCTCTCATGGAGCATTTTGGAATACAAAGTTGATTACCCTTAAACAATAATCCTTCCTGGATCATGTATTTTGTCCATTGACTTCTGTCCCTGAGAATTGGATTCTCAGCTGCTTCATATGCCTCTTTGAAGTCTGGATCATCTCTGTACATGTTCCTGAGATCATTAAAACCCAATGTTTTGACTCTGAACTCCTGCAATAGCAAACATTTCCTGCTCAAAGCATCAACAACTTTGTTAGCAGTTCCAGAAATATGCTTGATTAAAAAAGTAAAGTTCTGCATGTATTCAACCCATTTAACATGTCTCTGATTCAACTTCTCCCATTGAGTCACAAATTTCAAAGCATGATTGTCACTGTATAAGACAAACTCCTTAGGAATCAAGTAATGTCTCCATTTCTTCAATGCCTGAATAATAGCATAGAACTCCTTGTCATACATGGAGTATTTTATTTTGGCTTCGTTCAACTTTTCGCTGAAGTATGCTATCGGCNTGTCACTGTATAAGACAAACTCCTTAGGAATCAAGTAATGTCTCCATTTCTTCAATGCCTGAATAATAGCATAGAACTCCTTGTCATACATGGAGTATTTTATTTTGGCTTCGTTCAACTTTTCGCTGAAGTATGCTATCGGCCTGTCTTCTTGGATCAAGACTGCCCTTATTGCAAACCCAAAGCTGAAGTATACTATCAGCCTGTCTTCTTGGCTCAAGACTGCTCTTATTGCAAACCCACTTGCATCACATTTTACCTTAAATGTCTTCTTGAAATTAGGCAACACCAAAATTGGTTGTTCTGTGATTTTACTTTTCAACAAATTGAAGCTTTTCTTAGCTTCTTCTGTCCAGTGAAAAGACTTGTGTCTCTTCTTCACTGTGTCCATCATTGGTGCACTAATTCCACTAAAATTCCTAATGAATTTTCTGTAGAAACTAGCCAATCCGTGAAAGCTTTGAACTTCAAAGATACTCTTTGGCGATAGCCAATTTTTAATCACCTCCACTTTATCTGGATCCATCTTCAACTTATCTGCAGAAATAACAAACCCCAAATAAATGATATCTGTCTTCATGAATGAGGATTTCTTCATGTTTATCAACAACTTCTCTTGTTTTAGCCTCTGCATCACTGTAGCCAAATGTTTCAGATGCTCTGCCTTTGTTTTATTGAAAATCAGTATGTCATCAAGATACACAATGACAATTTTTCCGATGAAATCCTTCAGGACTTCATTCATCAATCTCATGAAAGTACTTGATACGTTTGTTAAACCAAATGGAATAACAAGCCATTCATACAGTCCCTCATTAGTCTTTAAGGCTGTCTTCCATTCGTCCCCTTCTCTCATACGAATTTGGTGATATCCGCTTTTCAAATCAATCTTTGAAAAGAGTCTTGCTCCACTCAAGCAATCCATCAAATCATCCATCCTTGGTAATGGAAATCTGTATCTGATGGTAATCTTGTTGATCTCTCTCGAGTCAGTACACATTCTCTAGCCTCCATCTTTCTTTGGACTGAGTATTGTCAGAACAACACATGGAATCAAGCTTTCTCTTACCAATCCTTTGTCCATTAAATCCTGGACTTGTCTCTTGACCTCTTCATTCTCCCGCGACGTCAATCTGTACGCTGCCTTTGTTTGGTAAACTAGCTCCAGGTATGAGATCAATGTGATGACTTATACTTCTAATAGGTGGAACGAACGAGGTAGTTCGTCCACTACTATGTCATCAAATTCCTCTAGTAGCTTTTGGATTTCCTCTGGTAAATCATCCACTCTTGTGCTGGTCAAAAAAATTATGGGTTTCTTGACCATAATGAACTGTGGATCTTCCTTCTTCTTAACCTCCTTAAGAAGTTCCTTCCCACTCATGAGAAGTACAATGTTTCTTACTTCAGGTTTCACCTCTTTTTCCTTAATCGAGAACAACATGTGAGTTCTCCCATTCTTTTCTAGGGTGTATGTGTTCTTCCTCCCATCATGAACCACATTTCTGTCATATTGCCATGATCTACCCAACAATAGATGACAAACATCCATGGGAATGACATCACAAAATATCTTATCGTTATACCCTCCTATCTTAAATTCAACTAAACATTGTTTAGTGACATTTACCTGATGTCCTTTTTGTAGCCATGAACCTCTGTATGGACTTGGATGTTCAATAGTCTCTAGCTCCAGATTTTTTACCATCTCTGTAGAAATGAATCTGTCTGTGCTACCACTATCCACGATGACTTTGCATACCCTGTCTTTGGTCTTGCAAGCAGTTCGAAAAATACTGTTCCTTTGCACTGGATTCTTCGCCTCTTTTTCTGGTGTTAAGAGAACCTTCCTCATCACTAGTGATCTTCCGCCTTCAGCATCCTATGCCTCAACATTCCGCCTCTGTGCTTTGGCAATGTGAGTCTCACCTCCTTCTTTCTTCTTATCTGGACATTCATAAGATTTGTGTCCATTCTTTCGACATGTGAAACATTTTATTACTCCACCTCTGCCTCTTCCTCTTCCTCTAGTGCAAGGAAAAGTGTTGTTATCGGCATATTGTCCCCTCTGTTCGGCATATTTCCCTCTCTGTGAGCTTTCACCTCTCTTTGGTTGAGGTTTCTTCCACTCCTCCTTAGGCTTTTGATTCCTATCTTGGACAACTATTTTTCCTTTGGGATGACTTCTACCTCAGTCTCTTTGGCTTTACTTTCGACTCAGCTTCTCTTCATCTTTCAGAGCCATTTGATAAGCATCTTCTATGGTATGAATGATCATCATGCTCATCTCATTCTAAATGTCATATCTCAGACCATTCATATACCTAACAACTTTTTCATCATCACTTTCCCGATGACCTGCCCCGATGTTCAGCTTGTAGAACTCTTCAGTGTACTCCTTCACTGACAACAACTTCTGTCTCAAATTCTGCATCCTTCGAAACAGAGTGATTTGATAATCCTTGGGTATGAATTTTGCTTTCATCTTCGCGACCATTCTATCCCAACTCTTGATTTTCTTCTTGCCTTTGCAGCGTCTGTCAGCTTGTAGTTCATCCCACCACAATGTTGCATGTCCTTTCAATCTTGTGACAACATGTTTGACCTTCTTGTCTTCCTCGACATCTTCATAGTCAAAATACGTGTCTAGAGCTCTAATCCAATCTAGAAGTTCTTCAACATCCAGGTTTCCTTCGTATACTGGAATGTCCATTTTTTATCTAGCACCCATTCTTGCAACAACCCTAATCAAGCGTTCATTTGCTACATATTCGATTGCAACTTCTTCTCCTTCATGTCCAACTTCATCTTCAGTTTTAGATTCGCTGACATCTCCAACACCGGCTTTGCGCCTCTGTTTTATTTCCATGTCCACGACTCTGGCGCGTAGGTTATGCATCTCTCTTTCCATGGATGGATTTGGCACCTGCCTACCCCTTTCTCCTGGCATTTCCCTCTCCTCTGGCAGATTGGGTGTTTTCCTGTCTCTTCTTCTCGGCGGCATGGTGAATCTTTCTTTTCCCTGCTACAGAAAGCAAAGAAATATTTTTGCGCTCTGATACCAACTTGACGCAGACCCCCAACCTTTTATCATCCCTCGGGTCAAGGTCCGCAACAGGATAGTTCTAATTCCTGCCCTTGAGTTGGATTGACTCTTCGATTCCTCTTTAGGGAATCCCACACATGTAAAATGGTGCTTCTCCATAGGTCCTTATGAATTGAGACTACACGATCAAATACGAAGCATCAATTCCAATCTCCCTCTAAACAAACAATGTGGTCATATTTCTCGTGATTTCGGAACTTCGGAGTTCATGATTTCGTGAATTCTCCTTCCAAGTCTCTCAACTCTTCTCTTTCCGAAACCCAAACTTTTGATGTGCCGAAACGCTTGTCACGTCCTCTCCCACGACAGTATCTCATTTCGCGATTTCAGGAATCTCGGAACTGAATCTTGAATTCTTATCCTACGAAATGCCGAAATGCCAATTTCCAACACGCTTCACCAATAGCTGGTCCCACACAATCTTTTCACCCCTTCAGGACTTTGTACTTCGCTATTTTTTGAATCTTGATGTAAGGTTTTCGGTCCTTCAACTCGTGAATCCACGATGTGAGAATTCATGAGTGATCCAATGGCCCTTGTCGACTTGGATCCTACGGTCCAATTTCTCCTGAGATTTCACTTGAAGAATACTTTCCATAACCTCCCTACTCCTTTGCAAGATCTAACAGCTCTCAGAATTTCGCGAATTCTCCATGGATAATTTCGACCGTCCAATTCCTCCTTGACGACTCCTATGGAATGAACAAGGTATTCCTTCACGGAACTTGTCCACCTGCAAAACAACTTTGCTACGCCTCCTTCCAACACTTCAAGGCACTAGCCCTCTTGATCTTTTCTTCGAAAACTTTGAAGACTCTATCCCTCCTAAGCTTGCTTGAAATCCTCAAGTACTTCTGGGGATAACTCCTACTCGCACTCCTTGCGGAACTTCTTCAAATACACTCTAGTATTTGAACCTCTTCGACTCTGTGCACTCCTTGTGAGAGCAATCCTTCAACAATTTCACTCAAGTTGTAACTTTGAGACTCTACTCGGCCTGTGCACACCTTGCATGGCTCCTGTTCTTAACTCGCACTTCCTCGAGAATGAGAACAATGTTATCCCTCCTGAGCTTTCAAAGATAAAAACTCTGAACCCTTGTCAATTCACTCCTTGCGGACAAACTTCACTGCACTCCTTGCAGGAACTTTACTCACTCAGGTTGAGAAACAATTGAAACTCATTCCTTGCTCTCTCTCTCTCTCAGATTTCAAACATTAAACGAGAAATCATTCATACATAGCGTAACAACAAATGCATAACAAAAAGAGTAAAATAACTATGAGCATAGCATTCAACATACATACACAGAGAATATCACAACACCATAAGTCTGAATCAAAGCTTCATGTATTAATTCAAAAATTCTATACATGGGTGTTTTCAAATACAATTCTCTGCTTCTTCTCCTCTTTGTGCTCTATGCTCTATTCATACAATTGGGAATAATAATTCCTCCTCATGATACAAATGATACAAGTGAGGGTGTCTATATCTGTTTTTCCTCCGCATCCTAAAACTGTCTAATCCACAATTCAAAGCTACCTACTTACATTTACTACACATAAATGTCTCTACCTACTACAGATAAGAGCGGATCACTCATGATATGTTTACAATCTACAAGTGCACCTCCTCTTAACTATTACATTAATGTTTCAAAAATATTTCAAAAAAATGTGTGCTGGTGCTTTCCAGTTGTCTTCTATCCTTGCGCTTGCTCGTTCTTGGCGATGCTCCTACACCAACTTGCCATTGCAAAAAACAAGGGATGGGAAGTCCATCAGATGGATGTGAATAATGCATTTCTTCACAAAGATCTCTCTAAGGAGATATATATGGAGAAACCCCAGGGATTTGTGCAAGATTCATCTTTGGTATGTCGATTGAAGAAGTCTCTTTATGGCCTCAAGCAGGTCCCGAGGGCATGGTATGCCAAGATGGACTCTTACCTATTGTCACAAAACTTTGTACGTTGTAAGTCAAACCCGAATGTTTACATGCTTAGGACGATTGTTTCACTTCTACTCCTAGTTCTGTATGTTTATGATTTGTTGATCACCAGTTACTCAACTTCAACGATTGATGCAATCAAGAGGATTCTGCATGACAGGTTCTTGATGATGGACATGGTTCCGCTACATTTATTCATTGGACTAAAGATCGGTCATAATGCATCAGGCATAAAGATTCCTCAGGCCATGCACAAGATCTCCTTGAGAGATTTCACATGACAGAATGCAAATCTACTTGGACTCCTTTACTATCAGGATTCATACTTGATGATGGCAGGGAAACTCCACTAGTTGACAACACACTGTATAGAAAACTAGTAGGGAACTTGTTGTATCTCACACACTCTAGAACATACCTCTTCTATGTAGTTGGAGTAGTCTCCAGGTTCATGTAGGAGTCACATGAGCTACATTGGAAGGTTGCAAAGCATATCCTTCGATACATACAGGGAACCATCACCTTTGGGATTCACTATGTAGGATACTCTACATTGGACCTCATTGGGTTCACTAATTTTGTCTGGGATGGCGATAACATTGATCACAAGTCCACATCTAGTTACTCACTGAGTCTTGGTTCCAGGCCTAAATGTTGGTCGAGAAATAAGTATGTTGCTATTTCTCTATTTTTAGTCGAGGAAAAGCACATAGGGGTAGTCGAGGAAAAGAACTAAGTTGGGAATTTAGTTTCATTGGCCGATCGTCATCTGGTGTGACAACAATAACAATATGAAGTTCTACAGAGATCTAGTTTAGAGGCAGCATACGAAGCACATCGAGATCCACATGCACTACATTCGAGACTTAGTACACAAGGGGATCATCGACCTGCAGTTCTATCCTTTAGTAGAATAGTCTGTAGACATATTCACAATGAGAAGAAGTTCCATTATCTACACAAGCATCTTGGATTGAAGGACATGGTTGAATAACAACCACCAGTTATTATTTTTACATACATTGTACTTTGAGGGGGGGCTTTCCCTCTTTACTCATTTATTTCAGTGTATCTTTTGTATTTGGGTACCTAACATGGCCTCGTTTCTAGGACCCATTCTTTATTTTCACCATAGTGATGTTCAGGGGGGGTGTTGGAGATACTTCATACACACCTAGGATTTATTTTTCCTAAGGTTTTCCCTATGTTTTTTAGCCATTATTTAGTCTCCTATAGTTTAGGGAGAATATTCCTCTAGGAGAACATTCTCTTCAGTTCACACATCAATTTGATCAGTTGAGTGGAGTCTAGATGCTACATTAGGATCATCAACAACTAATGTGCATTGGCCTTAGGATTCTCACCATACTAGAGAATTACTCATGATTCCCTGATCTCCTCCTCACTTCACTTTGTTTCAGTCAATTAACTGAAGACTGAGAGACTAGTTAACTCAGACTAGGTGGCAATTCACTCCCATAACTGCCTGAGAGACTAAACTAGGTGGAAGTTTATTCCCGTAACTATTGGTGTGTGTCCAGATCACTCTAGACCACCACTATGGCACATTGAATTCTCCTCTAGTGCACATTAGTTGAGTTATAAAGAGTATATGATGTGTAAATTATCATTCATTCATTTGGTTAATGGGAATTCTTCCATTCTTTCTCTCCTGCTTCTCTTTTCTCATATTCTCTCTACAAATTATGTATGTATTTTGCTAGCTGGATATATTATGTGAAGGTTCAACAAATTTACAAAATGATCTCTAGAAACCTCTTATTTATAGTCATCCAAGTGACCTAAATAGGTCAACTTCTACTTCTAGAGGATACTAATTTAATATAAATTATTATCTTGAGACGACTTGTCTTATAAGGTTATTTCCTAACCTTCTAGGGTTTCTCTTGCTTCCCAAAATATTGTAGACTTGTCAAAGGTTTAAGTATAGGTTAATACCTCCAACAACTACCATAATATCAACACCATGTGTCCTGCAAGGATGGTGTTATGTGTCAAGAGTATGAGGCACAATTGAATAGCTTCGATGAAATCCTAGTCATCAATTGCCTAGTCCCTAGAACCGTTTGAACTGTCAGAGGAGTGATGCCTTCAAAATTGGTAGTTGCAGGGTGCATGATAAACCATCATGGGAACACTCCGATGGGAGGATCCTAATAGCTACAGAAGACGACAACAACTGTCCGATAAATTTTTGCCTAGGTGTGAAACATCTACGCCAAGAAGTATGTTGCATGTATGAGGAAATCCACGTCAGTACCACGTAGGAGGACAAGTGTGATAGAGTGCCATGTAGGCGACATGTGGAAGTGAGGTGCCCATAACTTTTAGAATCCATAATTTTCAATCCAGAGCTCAATTTTGAGAAAAGTAACAGTCCTTGGAAATCTATTGATGAGAAGAAGATGATGGTGCCATCGAAAGGAGTTTTTGAGTTGGTTAAGGGAAACAAATTTTTCATACCCCATTCCATTAATATATACTTATAGGGTTGGGTGTGTTACAAAGTGTTATCAGAGTAGGAAAATACACTTGCCCTGCTTGGACTCTGAAAGAGTCGAACAAAATATATTATAAAATTTATAAGAGGGAGGGAATGCTACCTAACCCTTTTCATAAAGGCCTATTAATTTCCAACCATATGACCAAGTTATTAAGCCTTTGAGTGCTTTACCATTTTTTCCAAGAGGTATTTTCCCTATAGTATAGAAGGAGGTTGAGAGGTGGTAATAGAACCACCCTTAAGAGTGAAGTTGTGTCTTTATTGACCACCATGTGTCCCTTAGTGGATATTCCGAAACCACCAGCACATAATAATATTTTATTAACTCACGTGTGATTTATGTGTGCATTTTTTTATTGGAACTATTGATCCTTAATTGTAAACAACGATTATTTTCACGGTACATAACGATGTGGATCATTGATTTGACCATGATCAATGATCATGATTTTAACTTACCCACTGGGAATTTTACCACAAATTCCACGAATTTAACGATGGATCTTGATTGACCTTTCAATCTGATGGTTCCCGAGTCACAATTTTACCTAACTTATGAAACTCAATAGAAATCCTTCATTGTGTAACCAAATAACATCCAAAATATCAAGACGGATGATATCCTTGCAATGCTACTTGTGAGAATTCATTTAAATCTCATTATTGAAAAAGGGATGAGACTATATGCTATTCTTGCATGATTAAAAATGAATTGTATGCTGCTATTATATGTTTAATGCTAAATCCATTTTATTTTATAAAAATTTCATGTGTAATATCCCTATACTGAACCCAATTGTAATATAAATGAAAATGTACTTAAGCTGGTGAGTTGTTTGATATCATTTTGTATGCACCTTTCATGGTATAGTGCGTGTTAACTCCCCAAATAAATCATTGGTTTTATTTGATTAGTAGATGATAGGTTGGTCCCTAAATTTGATTTTCAAATTTCTAGCAGTAACGATTAGAGAGTTTGTTTTTCAAAATAAGCCCAAAAGACATGTTGTTTTTGGTTCGGTCAAGAAATTGGCAAAACAACAGGATTCAGTGGTTTAGGCGAGCCACTATTGTGCTCATTAACCACCGAAACTTTTCATTTTCGGCAGATGAATGGTCAAAACAGGAGGCAGGTAACCGCCAAATGTCTGTGAACGGGAAAAACGAAAGCTCGTGCTTTCGCACGAGCCAGATGTCAAAATCCGTGCAATGATTAGATATGCAACCGCCGAAAGCTCACATCGTGGGAGATGATGTTCGTTCATGGTGTTCAGTCAGCAAAGGTTCAAAGCGCCCGCGCGTTATCCATTACATGAATCATTTCAAATACATGCAGAGCTGTCATCACCAGATACGATTGCACATAGATCCCAGTGGAAGATACATCAAACATCATTAGCAAGTTGTTCATTCATTTTGAAACTCAAGGTATTGTGATGAAGCCCGAGGATCGCTGAAGATAACTACAATCACGCGATTGTATCAACAAAATCATGTTTTCAAAATCTTGATTCCGCTTTTCTCTGGAGATTAGTAAGCTGTCTCCAAATTCAGCCATCATCTCGAGCCAAGGAAATTGGATCGGGTCATCAGGTAAGACTGGAAGCCATCTCCTGTCAAAATTTCATAAATACGAATTGCCCCGAAAATATAAAGTTTCGGCTTTCTCCAGTTTGACTGCCATTTGAATATGAGTCGGTATTTTTAGTAAATTAATCAACCCTAGGCTTGGTCAAATGTTCTCACCATTTGTTCATGAGTAATACCGACTGTATTTTTAGTTCCCAGAAACGTGTTTTCCAAACACCTGGTTATCCACATTTTCATACACAGTCAGTATTGAACCATGACAAAAGCAAGCCCTGCTTTAAGGTCCGAGGTAGATGGCATGTGGTATTTTGAAGAGCATCCAAAGGTTGCAGAGTGCTTTAAACAGGTCAGAGTTTACTCATATTGTGAGAAATTGACAGTCTTCCACCAACAAGTTGCTGAAGCATTTTCCCTCTCATACGATGGAAGGGTTGCCAGAATAGGCAGGGAAGAGTTCTTTATAGATGAATCATCTATCGCCGAATACACAGGGTTGCTCAAGACAGGGGTTTGCTGGTTCAAAACTTCTTCACCTTCAAATGTTGAGTTCAGGTCCTATCTGTTTCCAGTCCATAAAACTTTGACATGGAAGAAGGACATTCCCATGTCCTATCTGGAGCTAAAATGGCAGACATTGCTGAAGGTGATTTTGGTATACATAACCTGTGAAGGGCGTTATAACAGGGTGATGTACTACCATTTCAAACTGTTGAACCACTTCACGGGCAGAGAACACTTAAACATACCCCATTTCTTTCATAAGACCCTGATTAAAATGGAAAAATAGGTAAAGGCTCAACCCACTAAAGTTTCAAGCAGAATATCTCATCAGGGGTTGATTACCCTCCTTGTTAAAGAAGCTCTTCACAGGAAGCAAATAGAATGGAGTTTCTTCTTGTTCTGGAACGAGTTTCAGACAGAGAAACCTCCAGAAATAAAAGCAAAAAGGTCCAGATGCCGAAATGATTCTACTCTTAAGAGTAGTCACAAGAAGAGAAAAGGAATTTCAATTCCTAGGGGTTCTATCAAAGCCCTACCCAACAAGCAAGGAGAAACCAGGAGGAAGTTAAAGTCTGAAGACAGAAACTTTGTCACAGGGAAAAACCCCCTCAACCTGCCTTATAGTGACTCTGATTCAGAGCAGGAGATGTTAAAATCACAGGATACATTGCAGACTAAACCTGATGCAAAAATGAAGATAAATACACCTCCATCAAAGCCTATAGAAACACACAGGCAACCGAAAGCAGAAGCTTCATCTAGCAAGCCTCGAAAAGGTAAGACCAGGAAAATCAATAAGCTTCTGCGAGAAGTTTATGAGATGGAGGTACTTGAGAGGGTAATTAAAAAGGCAAATGCAGATCTAACAGAGAAGGTTGCTGAACTATTCAAAGAGAATGAAACCCTTAAAGAAAAGCATGATTCAATCAAAGGCAGAAACAAAGAGTTGATTAGGGAAAACATGAAATTGTACAGGAAACTAAGGGTCCTAAGGCTCAAGCTAAAGAAGTTTGAATCATCTGAAGAGGAACAAATAGGGTTAGACACCTTGGACAATCTTGCCACAACCATAATAGATGTAATAGATTCTCCTGCACAGTCAACCAAGATTCGAAGGTCTGCTCGAATAAAGACTACAGTATCTCAGAAAGCATGAGTTTTAAAAGAAGTTTCAAAGAAGCCATTTTTGCAATTTTGAAAGGTCCTCAAAGTGCAACATTCGGTGGTTTAGGCGAGCCCCACTGTGCTCATTAACCACCGAAACAGGCGCTTTCGGTGGATAACCCACCCAGGAACTGTTCCAGTAAACCACCGAAAGTCTGTGTATCCAGAATTCGAATAAGTTTTTGCACAGGTCGACGATTTTTGACATGAAAAGGTTTGGGACCTTTTCCAATGCATATCTAATGAATTATCAAACTCAGTTCAGCTGTCATTTTTTATATATGATGAAGAAAAGAATTATTTCAAAGACATATGGGCAAATTCATTTGAACTAAAAGGTAGGGTATTTCGCCACATCAGCCAACTTGACTTGGCCTTCATAGGAGAATGATATTTTAGCCTTGGAAGGCTGTCTACACATCACCAACGGTCAACAGAGAAAAATCAGGGATTTGACCTCGTTTTCAGCAAATATCCCACTTATCTTGCAACCGTTTTTAACTTGCTATCTTGAGTTGATTCGATCCATGTTTTTAGGATCAAACAACTGTTTTGTAATCTGATAAATACTAGAAAGGAACAGGAAGCAAAGGTTCGACCTTGGGGACTAGTTCAGACTATGTAACTCAGAACTTCTCATTTCCATATGAAGTAAAACAAGCTTCTTTTTCCATACCTGTTCAGATTCCACCTTCCTGTCTATTCTATATTTTCACTTGGATATTATTCATTTTGTTATGCTTGTCTAATGCTAGATAACTGTCATCTTATCGCTGCATTCATAAGTTTAACTCTGCAAATATTTTTATGATTTTTTTAATTGGCCATTCATATATGTCTATATGTGATTCTGCTGGTATAAGAATTATTTCTTCATTTATCACTTATTTGCCAACTCCCTGAACATTTGTGGTTGAAAGCCTTGTCCAACTTGATGTGTTTATGCATGATTTGAGTGAAAATTGATCCAGTCATCCGACTTGTTCCAAATCCACACTTTATTTATAAAATTACTTCAAAAAGAGTTAGTTACCAAGCATCTCTGACTTACAGCCTAGGAGAGTTTCCTGGAGTGATAACAGTGCGCACATGTACTACGCCATAAAATGAGGAAGTGTGTACATCCCATGATACCACATGCAACAACTTAAGTGCGTGCAATTTTGAGGCCAGGTAGCCTTTTGTGTATATGCTGTGTTTTATAGGCTAATGAGCCAGTTATTATAAGCTAGAATGCTTATGT
This sequence comes from Picea engelmannii, assembly GCA_009831015.1. Classification (NCBI taxonomy): domain Eukaryota; kingdom Viridiplantae; phylum Streptophyta; class Pinopsida; order Pinales; family Pinaceae; genus Picea; species Picea engelmannii. The sequence continues at coordinate 229,573 of ML781791.1, read as the reverse complement.
TTTGTTTAGGCTAGAGAGCGTAGATGTTAAAGGCCAGTGCACCTATTTTTGTATATGTCTCATAATTAATATAAAATACATTGTTGCGTGCAAATCGAATATGATAAAATATATGGGGGACTAAACTCCACTAGTTAGGGAAAGGGAGGGGCCTAAAAGTTAAGGAAAAGGGGCTAAGTTAGGGAGATTAAGCCAAAAAGGAATATTTTATTAATATTTGTTAAATCATAAAGTATGGATAATTATTTTATCCTAAGTTCTAAAGTTGGGAACAAGTGGGGCCAAAGTAGCTCCCAACATGACAAGTGTCAAGTTGGGGACATGCATACATATTGTTTGGACTTGGTTCATTTTCCTATAATTTCCATCATTCTTCACATCATTCCTTCCATCATTGATTCATCCAGTCAATCATCCATGAGCATGCACACACCCATTGAGCTATCCTTCATATCTTCACAACTGTACCTAAACTTGTATCCATAGCCTTTTTGTGTTGGTGTATCTGGTTAGCTTGGGAGCTGGACTGAAGAAGCAGGCTATTAGGCCCATGGGATATTGAAGAGTCGGGTTGTCAGGCCCATGAGCAATTCTCTGGGTGAGAGAATTATTGGGAATTGATTTCCTGAAGGTGCTAAACTGCAGCTACAGTGCTCCGAGACTACCTGTCCGGCCTGTTGCTGAAGCTCAGAAAGGAAGTGGGGCAGCCGAAGGACTGTTGAGAAGAGAAGGGGCACACTCCTTGGGTGGGATAGGCATGTGAGGAATGAGGGATTGTAGGTTGTTAGTTTTATTTGACACCTGTGATAGAGTTTTTCTTGTTGTCTATGAGACTTTAGTCTAGTTAGGAATCCCTTTACCCGGGTGGAGTTTAGTCCCAACTCGGGCGTGACTCATTGTTGAGAGTGATGACTAATGTGGTCTAAGGCTGGGAGGTTCGTGGAAGGCCTGCATGCAGTTGTTGACATTCTTACCAAGATAAGTGCCAATTGTGTGATAAATTTACATGCTGCATTGTTATTTACGTGTTTACTTTTATGGGTATTTCCTGTATATGTTGCATGTATATGTTACTTTTATTTCAGTGTGAATTCGTGTATTTAAAGATGTATTTGTCTGTTTATGTTTTATATTTAATGCCTTCATAAGAGTTATGTGTGTATATATTTTAATTGCATGCAGTTAAAATTTTTTATGTGGCATAGATCAGTTGGATACTGGGTATGTTACAGTATGTTCTGCAGAGAGGACGTAAGAGTTCTCTGGCATAGCATGGCCCGACATGGATGGTCGTGGATGTTACAATATGGTATCAAAGCTTCATTTTCCAACATTGATCCTGGATGCACCGAGAAATTTGAGTTGAAGAAAAATGTCATAGAGGATTTATTTCGAAGTGGCGAAATTTCAGTTTGTAGAGCGTCCATGGTAAAAAATAACAACAACTAAGCAGAATTGGGGAAAAGCCCCAATTTATGTTGTTAAATTCATGAGAAAATGGAGAAATTCATCCAAGTGATGAGACATTCCTTATTTAATATCTGTTCTAGCAAATTCAGACCTAGAATTGGTCGAATTTGAAGTCACAGTGAAGCCATGACAGTTGGAGCGAGTTTTAAAATTAAAATTCTCACTTCGTGAATTGAGTTTGGGAAAAATTCATTCCAGAAATGTCAACCCACAATGATTTGTTTTTACAAAGGTTGAATTGGTGTTATCAGGGTGAAATTGGAACAAATTTCATAATTGCACAATGTCGATGGTAAATTGGGGAAAACGTTAAGCCAAAAGCCCCAATTTCTGCAGCGGAATTCATGACGAATTGATGCGCATAAAAATGAATGTATACAGGTGGGCGCACTAAAAATGAATGAGGCGTAGTGAAAATATTGTGGTAGGTAAAATTCGACACTGCACGACAAGATATTGGCATGCTGGTGCACGCGGTAAATTTTTGTGCCGCGCGAAAAAATGTTAGTGTGCGGGTGCGCGCACTAAATTTTGGTGCCACGCGGAAAAAAGTTAGTGTGCGGGTGTGAGTGCTAAATTTTGGTGTCGCACATAAAATGTTGGTGTACAGGAGCACACGCTAAATTTAGCATTGCGCAGTGTGCACACACATTATAATGACGCACATGGTGTGCGCAGTGTTGGTAGAGCACAGAGGAGTTTTGTTGGTGCATGCACAATGTGGGTATATGTTGTCACGCGACAGTTTAGTTAGTGGTGTGCGCAGAGTTTTGGTGAGAGGTGGAGACGTAATAAACTCTGGCATAGTGTAGCGCATAGAGTGAAATGCATGCAGAACATCAACCTGTGATACAAAAACTATGCGCAATAGGAAATAGTGCAAGAACTGAAACTACGCGCGGTAGATATTGGCACGCGACACAAAAGTAGTGCGCACAATTTACTGACGCGACAGAGAAGTGATACACAGTGGTTCTAAGTGCGTGAAGCATGATTTACCTTGTGTTGTTGTTGTGCATGGTAAATATGGGTTTACAGGTTGAAATTTGTGTGCGCGAAGTCGTTGAAGGGTGAACAACAACAGAAAATCAACGATTTTCTACGATGTTTTATATCATTTGAACGTCATCTTTTTGTAGCGCATTTTTGAGGTCCTTAAGAGCATTTTTAGCAACACAAAAACCACGAGAACAGATTGTTCCAAGGCAGACTATGTCTCTATAGTTCAAATAAAATAGCTTGGAGAGGACTTTCTAATGGTGTAAACCGTTCGTCAAACGAAGCTTTTATAAGAAAGTTACAACACAAACAATGAAGGGTAAATTTTAAGACCCAACTAACTTCAAAGAGCCATAACTTTCTGCTCCAGAATCAGATTGAGGCATAGGAGAATTCAATTGAAATCTATTGAGCCATAGAAGACAGTCCCAGAGTTCAATTAAATTTCTGAGCATGTTAAAAATGTTTAATATGGCAAGGAAGGTACCTGTAGCATATCAGTTACAATATGGTATTTTGGTCTAGAATTTCAGCAGGTTGTAATTAGCAGCCTAGAACCCAGAATGAGGTGAAACTACGAAAAAATGTTTATAATATGTATATAAAGAAATCCAATTGAGATCCTATGAAAATTCCAAAGGAGTAGGTGCAAAAATGCATATTTACAGCACAGAGCTGCACCAAGTTGAAAAATGAATAGAAAAATTAATGGACAAATTTCTAATAACCATAACTTTCTTCTGAAGACTCAGAATTGAGCATGGGAGAAGGTGTTGGAAAGGTGTTGAAAAGTGGAATCTAAATATATACCTAGAAAATTGATCTGGGCATTCAAATTTCTAGGAAATAGGAAGAAATAACTCTGATATATATTATTGAACCAAAATGGTTCATATTTTCATGAAATTGTTGAAACAATTAGCTTGACAAAGTTTTGTTGGCTACACATTTTGCAAAGTTAACAATAATTAGACCAATTCAAGATCAACATAGAGTCTAGAGTAATGGAAGAGGCATAAGGGACTTACAGTAAGGAGGATGAGATTAGAGGGATGGATGTCCATTTGGGCATTGAAGGAACACACTCCATTCGACACGAAGATGAAAGGAATGAAAACATGAATATGGCAGAGACAATTAAAAATTTGCAGAAGGATGTCCAAAGACATAAAGATGATAATGAAAGGCTTATGGAATCCAAGGAGCAACATGATGACTTCAACATGAAGTTATTGTAGAGCTTGAACAAAATAGAAAAAAAATTAGATAAGGGGAGTGACTCAAGCAAATATGGAAGTCACAGGCCTCTTGATGAGAAAAGAAAAACTAGAAGTATTATCAGACATCATCATCATCACTCCCCAAGACATTCCAATAAGAGAGCACACAACAACTCGATTCCATCCCCTGTTAGGAAGCATAAGGCGTTTGAGGTGGATGATCTATGAGGAGAAATAAAAAAAATTAAACCTCCTACATTTGATGGTGAGCACAAAAAGGATGAAGATGTAGAGACATGGTTGTTGGGAATTATTCTTCTCATGCAGAAAGTAGAATTGCTATCTATCAACTCAAGGGAAAGACATCCATGTGGTGGGATCAACTTGTACAGGTGCAACACATTAAAGAGAAAAGTGTTAATCGGAGGGAATTCAAGAAGTATTTTGAGAAGAAATACTTGACTAAGAGATACTATGACAAGAAAATGAAAGAGTTCTTTGAACTCAAGCTTGGGAGTATGACAATAGATGAATATGAGAGAAGGTTTTTAGAACTGTTGAAGTATGTCTCTTTCATCAAGGATGAGACAATTAATATTCAGAGGTATTTGAGTGGATTTCCATCTTTCATCAGTGAAAAAATACAGTATGATGATCCAAATACATTGGAGGAGACCATAAGGTGAGCTAAATGCGTATATGATCAACAAAAATCAAGGCCAACTTTCCAAAAAGTTTGGTAAGACAAAAACAAATTCAAGGTGGATCAAAGGAAGAAGGGATCTAAGCCACCGTTCTTCAGAAATAATCCACGGGGACAAAAATCTCCTAGAGAGCCCATAACGATTGAAACAGGGGGTCAAAGGCCTAGGAAACCACCTATTCAATGTTGGGGTTGTAAAGGAGATCATATGTTCAAAGATTGTCCTCATAGAGGTGAAAAAGGAAGAACTGTTCACAATGTACAACAAGCTGAAATGGTGGAGGACATGGGTAGAAATGTGCCAAGGATTTATGCAGCCTTGGACAAAAAGAAAGCAGAGTATCAGTCACATATGATTGAAGTCGAAGGTATGATCAACAACCAAACCATTGCTATTTTAATTGATTCAGGAGCTAGTCACAGTTATATAGATCCTAAGATGGTGGAAAGTTTGCATTTGCCAAGAAGAAAGCATGAGAAATCTTGGTTGGTGCAACTAGCTACAGAAGCCAAAAGAAAAGTTAATGAGATGGTTAAGTCATGTCTTATGGACATGAATGGATTGAACACCAGGGAAGATTTGAACATCTTTCCTTTAGGTTCCTATGACTATCTAATTGGGATGGATTGGTTGGAAAAACATCATTCCATCCTAGACTGTCATAACAAGGCCTTTAATTGATTATACGAGGAAGAGAGCCCAAGGAAAGTGCAAGGGATTCCCAGGGAAATAACCATCATAGAAATTTCATCATTCCAGCTAAAGAGATGTTACAGGAAAGGTTGTCAAATATTTGCAGCACATATGGAAGAGACACCTAAAGATAAGGTGCCAAATTTGGAAGATCATGCAGTCCTGGAAGAATTTGAAGATGTGTTCAAGCAAGTACCAAGACTACCCCCAAAGAGAGATATTGATTTCTCTATAAATCTAATGCTTGGAGAAGCTCCAGTGTCAAAGACTCCTTACAGAATGAGTACACCAGAGTTGAAGGAGTTGCAAATGCAGCTTGAAGAAATTCTGAAGAAGGGGTATATACACCCAAGTGTTTCACCTTGGAGTGCCCCAATATTTTTTGTGAAGAATAAATATGTGACACTAATATTGTGCATTGATTTCAGACAGTTGAATAAAGTGATTGCGAAGAACAAGTATCCTCTTCCAAGGATTGATGATCTCTTTGATCAATTGAAGGATGCAAAGATATTTTCAAAGATTGATATCAGGTCAGGATACCATCAGGTAAGGATTAAAGAGTAAGATATCAGCAAGACCGCCTTCAGGACAAGGTATGGTCATTATGAGTTCACAGTGGTGCCATTTGGGTTGTCAAATGCACCAGTTGTTTTCATGTGCTTAATGAATGGTGTTTTCAGAGAATATTTAGACAAGTTTTTCATTGTCTTTTTGGATGACATTATTATATATTCTAAGTCAGAAGAAGAGCATGGACATCATTCAAGGATGGTGTTACAAGTATTAAGGGAGCATCAGTTTTATCCCAAGTTGAGAAAGTGATCATTTTATTAGAAGAAAAATTATTATTTGGGGCATATCGTTTCAAAGGATGGGATAATTGTGGATCCTGAGAAGATAGAAGCCATTAGAGAATGGTCAGCACCAAAGAATGTGATAGAGGTCAGATCATTCATGGGCCTTGCAGAATACTATGGGATATTTTTTGAAGGATTTTTAAAGATTTCACACCCAATCACTTCCTTGCAAAGAAAGGGTGTGAAGTTTCAGTGGACATTGGATTGTGAAAAGAGTTTCCAACACTTGAAATGATTGTTAACAAGTGCTCCAATACTAAGAATTGTAGATCCAAATGAAGACTTCATTGTATGCACAGATGCATGTAAAGAAGGACTTGGTGGAGTCCTCATTCAAAATGGGTTTGTTATATGTTATGAATCAAGGAAGTTGAAAGAGCATGAAATACACTATGCCACTCATGATTTGGAGTTGGCAGCCATAGTGCATGCCTTGAGGAAATGGAGACACTACCTCATGGGGAAAAGGTTTAAGCTAAGAACAGACCATAATGGTATGAAATATTTATTTGATCAACCAACTCTAAATGCTAGGCAAACTAGATGGTTAGAATTTCTAAGTGAATATGACTTTGATATAAAGCATATCAAGGGGAAAGAGAACAAAGTGGCTGATGCACTCAACAGAAGAGTACATGAATTGCATGCTACAACCATTAGCATGTACCAATCAGATTTGAAATACATAATTACAGAAGCTGCCAAATCAGATTTTCAATACAAGGAATTAGTGGAAAAATTACAACAAGGTATTTTGCAGCAGAAAATTGAGGAATATAAGCTAGATAATGATGAAATTCTCATGTGCAGGGGCAGAATTTATGTACCAAATTCTTAGAAATTGAAGAACCTAATATTGAGAGAAATGCATAATGTGCCTTATGTTGGGCACCTAGGATATTAGAAAACTATTACAGTTGTCAAGAGCCAATATTATTGTCTAGGCATGAAGAAAGAGGTTGCTGATTTTATTGCCAAATGTTTGGAATGACAAAAAGTAAAGGCTGAGCATAGACACCCAATTGGTTTACTATAACCATTACCCATTCCTGAGTGGAAATGGGAAGTTGTAACAATGGATTTCATCACCAAACTTCCCAGAACAAACAAGCAACATGAGTCTATCATGGTAGTGGTGGATAAGCTTACTAAAGATGCCCATTTTGTTCTAGTTAAGCTCACTCACAAGGCAACCAACATCGATGATGTTTATATGAAGGAAATTGCTAGATTTCATGGCATACCCAAGACTATTGTGTCTGACAGAGATCCACAATTAACCTCAAAATTTTGGAAGGGATTCTTTAATGGATTTGGAACAAATTTGAATTTTAGTACAACTTATCATCCAGAATCAGATGGGAAAATAGAGAGGTTGAATCAAGTGATTGAGGATATGTTGAGGATGTATGTGATGGATAAACCATAAAAATGAGAATACTACCTACAGTTGGTAGAGTTTGCTTATAACAATGGGTAACAAGCATCTCTAAAGATGAGCCCATATGAAGCACTTTACGGCAGAAAGTGAAACACACTAGTAAGCTGGAATAACCCAACAGATAGAGTCGTGGTTGGGCCATATTTGCTCAGAGAAATGGAGGAGAAAATGATAAAAATAAAGAAAAATTTAAAGGCACCCTAAGACCGACAGAAAAACTATGTTGATAAGGGCATACCTCACAGGGAATTTAAAGTGGGTGATCATGTATTATTGAAAGTGAGAGCCAACAGAAGTTCCCTGAAGTTGGGAAATTGTTCAAATTTGGCAGCTCGTTATTATGGGCCATTTGAAATCCTAGAGAGGATTGGTCCAGTAGCTTATATAATTCCATTGCCTGCATATATGTCTATTCATAATGTATTCCATGTATCATTACTCAAGAAATATATACCTGATGCTAATCATGTTATTGATTGACATGTGATTCAGGTGGAGCAAGAAGGTGCTTTCCAAGTGCATCTGGTACGAATTCTGGACCGAAAAATCAAACAGCTCTAGGATCAAGCCATAGGTCTTGTAAAGGTCCAATGGACCTAGTATGGTCCCGAGGACGCTACTTGGGAGCATGAGGATGCAATGCGGGTAGAATACCCACATCTTTTTGAAGATTTTTGAAATTTTGTTGTATATGGATACATGATGCACTAAGGAAAGTGCATAAATAAGGGGAGGGGATTGTAATATCCAAAGACTGAACCCAATTGTAATGTAAATGAAAATGTACTTAAGCGGGTGAGTTGTTTGATATCATTTTGTATACACCTTTCATGGTATAGTGTGCGCCTGTACTGTGTAGTAAAATGAGTAAGTGTGTACATTCCATGATACCGGGTGCTACAACTTAAGTGCGCATGATTTTGAGGCCAGGTAGCCCTTTGTGTATATGCTGCATTTATAGGCTCGTGATATAGTTATTATAATCTAGGATGCTTATGTTTTGATTAGGACATAGAGCCTAGATGTTAAAGGCCAGTGTGCATATTTTTGTATATGTCTCATAATTAATATAAAATACATCGTTCCGCGCAGATCGACCACGATAAAAGAGATGGGGGGCTAAAATCGACTAGTTAGGGAAAGGGAGGGGCCTAAAAGTTAAAGAAAAGGGGCTAAGCTAGGGATCTTAAGCCAAAAAGGAATATTATATTAATATTTCTTAAATCATAAAGTATGGATAATTATTTTATCATAATTTTTAAAGTTGGGGACAAGTGGGACCAAAGTAGATCCCAACATGACAAGTGTCAAGTTGGGGACATGCATACATATTGTTTTGACTTAGTTCATTTTCCTATCTTTTCCATCATTCTTCCCATCATTCCTTCCATCATTGAGTAATCCAGTCAATCATCCATGAGCATGCACACACCCATTGAGCTATCCTTCGTATCTTCATGAATGTAGATGAACTTGTATCCATATCCTTTTTGTGTTGGTGTATTTGGTTAGCTTGGGAGATGGACTGAAGAAGCGGGCTGTCAGGCCTATGGGATATTGAAGAGGCAGGTTGTTGGGCCAGTGAGTAATTCTATGGGTGAGAGAATTATTGGGAATTGATTTTTTGAAGGTGCTAAACTGCAGCTACAATGCTCAGAGACTTCCTTTCCGGCTTGTTGCTGAAGCTCGAAAAGGAAGTGCGACAGCCAAAGGAATGTTGAGCAGAGAAGGGGAACGCTTCCTGGGTGGGACATGCATGTGGGGAATGAGGGACTGTAGGTTGTTAGTTTGAGTTGGCACCTGTGACAGAGTCTTTCTTGTTGTCTATGAGCCTTTAGCTTGGTTAGCAATCCCTTTACCTGGGTGGAGTTTAGTCCCAACTCGGGGGTGACTCACTGTTGAGAGTGATGAATGGTGTGGTCTAATGCTGGGAGGTTCGTGGAAGGTTTGCATAAGGTTGGTGACATTCTTACCAAGATAAGTGCCAATTGTGTGATAAATTTACATGTTGCATTGTTATTTATGTGTTTATTTTTATGGGTATTTCCTATATATGATGCATGTATACGTTACTGTTATTTCATTGTGAATCCATGTATTTACTGATGTATTTTTCTATTTACATTTTATATTTAATGCCTCCGCAAGATTTCTATGTGTATATATTTTAATTGCATGCAATTCAAAATGTGGCATAGCTTAGTTGGATACTGGGTATGTTACAATATGTTCCATAGAGAGAATGTAAGAGTTCTTTGGCGTAGCATGGCCCGATATGGATGGTCGGGGATGTTAATTCACGTGTTGTTTATAATATGGTGGATAAAAAAATAATGGAAATTGTTGATCATCAACACTTAGCCAGTCAGTGGTTTCCTAGAAAATCCTATAAGAGGAAGGATGGTGACACACCATGAATGAGGAGAGATTTCCCATAACAAATAAGAAGAATACGATGAAAGTAGAGTGGTCGAAACACCTTCAAATCTAGATTAGACTATGAGGAGTCTCATGGAAGAGGTAGAAATATTTAAGACCGATAATGATAGGATGATGAAAGAGCAGGAAAAAATATTGAATTAAATGCACTCCTACTGCAAATTATGTCATATATACAGAGACAATTACAACATGGACCAACAGGTAGTAATGTGGACAAACACCAGCCCAAGAAAACATAGAATCTACATAAGATACATAGGCATGGTCCTAGAAGAGGTAATGAAAGAAGAAACACTCTCAAGAAGGCCTGACATGGAGCCAAGAGGCATGTCAAAGTCAAAGACTTATTTGAATATTCCTCTAGTGAAGGGGAAAAAAGCTCCAAGGAACTGTTCAACAATGAGACTCGTTCACATTATCATAGGAAAAGAAAGAAGAGGAAGCACTCCAAGGGTAGTGACCATGAAGAATTTAATAAATCCAAGCCACCCACTTTTGATGGGGAAATTAAAAAGGGGGAAGAAGCATAAGCTTGTCTACTTGGCTTGAAGAAATATTTTAGAGTTCATGATTACTCTGAAAACTTGAAGGCCAAAATAACCATATTTAACCTAAATGGAAAGACCTCTATTTGGTGGAGTACCTTAGAAATTTAAAGGGAATCCAAGAGAAGGAGTTATCTTGGGATAAATTTGAGAAATATTACAAGAAGAAGTACCCATATGAAAGGTACTATGATGAAAGGACTAAGGAGTTCTATGAACTCCAACTAGGACAACTGACCATAGAAGAGTATATCAATAAATTTCTGGAATTATTGAGGTATGTTCCCTATACAAAGGATGAAAAGGTGAAAATGCAATGATTCCTTAGTGGGTTTCCTCAATCCTTCCAAAACAAGATTGAGTTTGATGAACCTAAGACCTTGGAAGATGCCATTCATAAGGCTAGGTACTCCTATGAATAATTCAATCACAATGAAGAATGTCCCAAGGACTAGAAGAAGAAAGGTAAAATGGGATTCAATAAGAAATGGGATAAGCCCAGAAATTTCAAGAACTATGCGAAGAGTTATAGGATGAGCCTTCCCATTGAAAGTGTGAATCAAAGGAACTTTCCATCTCATAGTGGAAATAAAACCTTTGGATTAGCCCCTGGGAGGACCGAGAGTACAAAGAAAGAACCATTAAAATGTTTGAGTTATGGGGAAGCACATTTACTGAGGGAATTCCATCATAAGCATATAGATAGTAGGAGATTCTACAACATCCAATAGGATTCCACAGTTGATGATGTGTCCAAGAGTATACGAAACATTTATGCAGTTTTGGACAACAGACAAGAAGACCACCAAGCCTCAGTAGTGGAAATCGAAGGTATGATTTCCAACCATCTTGTTTCTATTCTGATTGACCCTGGTTCTAATTTGAGTTATATTTCCCCTCAAACTGTTGAAAAGTGTAAATTACAGCAAGAAAAACATGCTAAATCATGGCTGGTACAACTAGTCACTGGAACAAAAACAAAAGTAACAAAGGTCATAATAGCATGTTGAATCATTATGAATGGGTTGTATACCCTGTTAGCACTCTGTAAATTTTGTCCGGCTGATAGACAAATGACATAGGTAACTATTTCAACTTACTTTAGAGTTGAAGCACTAGCCTACTCAACTTAGAGAGGGCTCTCTCGTGTAACTTGATATTTCTTTGGAAATTGGTGGCTAGTTTTAGTTTGTTCTGGGGGTTTTTATAAAATTTGTTGGCCAAGAAGAGGAGGGACACTCAGGGCTATGGAGTCAAAATTCTGAAAATGAATGAAAACATTGACTGGCCAATAGAACTCTCCAAAGGATAAAGGCTAAATGAGACAATGAATTTGTGTTATAAATTGAATTTGAGTAGGGTGTATGAGGAAGGAGAAAACAAATAACTGCTTCAGAGAATTACTGAAATGAATTCTGAATTAGTTAAGAAGAAATACACACAGTTTAAATTGCTTAAGCTAAGAGCATCATAAGATGAATTATGGGCCTTTAAATCTCCAATTTAAACAAAAGAAAGTGTAAATGGAATAAAATATTATAGGAAATACATACAATAAAGGGAGACAAAGCTCATATCACCACCATTAGAATCTTTTTATAGAGACTTCAAAGCTTCTGCATATATATTCAATTCATCTTCAGAAAGTTACCATAGAGTTCACAACAAGAAAAAATATGCCCTTTCACTTGTTCCCTCTAATACATTCAGAACCTCTACCATTAATACAATTTCGAGTTTCTTTAGTTAGAAATTGATTACAATAGCTGAACTGAAACATTTCATCTTCTACAATGATTACGAATGACAGTTTTCAGAAAAATGTTTCATGATCCCTGCAGATTCCTCTGACGCTCTAACTCCTTCCTCTGCCACATTCTCTTTAAAATGTCACTTATACTCCTTCAAATCCAATTCCATATTCTCATTAAATATTTGGGAATAATATATTTGAAATAAAAATAATTCCCAAATATTTTTCTATCCTGTAGAATTAAATTTCCATAATTTAATTCATGCCCGTGGTTTTTAAAACCATTTATTTTCTTGCTTCCAGTGGTTTTGAAAACCATGTCTTGTTTTTCCCAATTTACCATTTCACTATAAAAAACATTTACTGTTACCATGTTTTTTCCAATTTACCATTTCATTGTGAAAAACATTTACTGTGTCATGTTTTTTCCAATTTACCATCTTTGGTAAAATACATTTTATCTTCTTCTTTTATTTTGAGATGCATCTTCCCATTTAATTCTTTTCCATGGAAATAAACATTAATCTCTTTAATTTGTAAAATGTGAATTTTACCTCTAAAACAATTTCACCTTGAGGAAGAATTTATTTTATTGGAAATTCCATAATCATTATTGAAAACATAGTGCCACACATAAACCACAGATGCATTTATTATATTGGGCTGGAGAAAAGTGGTTTGGAGTTTACCCACTTTTGCCCTTGATATCCACCATGTAAAAACATGTGTCCAATCACCAACCTGACATCATTAACCTCCACGTTAATTCTATGCCTGATATGTATGTGCGCCCTCCATCCATGCTTTGACTTTTCCACATTATAAATTGAGATTCATGCCCATGATTTGACGTGATGCCATAAATTAAATATTGGATCAAATATTAATATAAATATTTTAATATTAAAATATTTATATTAATAATAATAAATTCCTTTTTCTATTTTCTAAAGACTTTGAGCATATGAGGCTTAACACATAACTTTATGGATAGCATAATGGTGCTTAGTAAAATAAATATTTTTTTATTTTCAACGAGAATATGAAAATAAGGGTAAAAATGAATGAAGTGATGGAACTAAGGGATTTATATAAACATTAAGGCTAGGTATAGGTTTGGGATATTTTCCAATTTTTTGACTTATGGAGGACATGACTATTTTGGATGATCATTTGAGTGAAGGATTTAGGTGATGGGAGCTTCACAGAGCTGGTGAAAAAGTTTTAAAATTTGAATGGAAAGATAACACAAGGACAAGATGCTTTAGGAAAAATTAATGCAAATTAGCAGGCGATAACATACCCAAGCAACCTTAAACATCCTTCCTCTAGGATCTTGTGACACACTGATTGGCATAGATTGATTTGTTGCCAACAAATCCAAGTTGTACCGTTATAACAAAACATTAGAGTGTGAATATTAGGAAGAGAAGAAAAGGACCCTACAAGGAATTCAAAATCCTATATTAGTGACACAAATATCAGCCCTTGAAATGAGGAAGTATTGCAGGAAAGGATGTCCCTTGTATGAAATACAAGTACTGAACTCAGTTGAGGACCATAAACCTAGCTTAGAAGACTATCCTATATTGAGGGAATATAGAGATGTGTTTTCTAAATAGGTACTAGGCCTACCCCCAAGAAGAGGCATTGATTTATCAATAGAACGTGTACCTAGGGTAGTACCAATGTCTAGAGCATTGTAGAGGATGAGTACCCCAGATCTAGTTGAGCTCAAACTACAACTTAAGGAAATGTTGAACAAGGGTTACATTCAGCCTAGTGTGTCTCCTTAGGGAGAACCAACTTTTTTTGTGAAGAAGAAGGATGGCACACTCAGGTTGTGCATAGACTATAGAAAACTTAACAAAATGACCGTTAAAAATAAGTATCCCTTGCTGATAATTTATGACCTATTTGACCAATTAAGGGGTGATAGAATATTCTCCAAGATTGATTTGAGATTTGGATACCATCAAGTCTAGATCAAAGATGAAGACATCCAAAAAACAACCTTTAGGACAAGGTATGGACACTATGAATTTGTGGTGGTGCCAGTTACTCTTACTAATGAACCAACCACCTTCATGTGCTTGATGAATAATGTACTCAACAAGTTCTTGGATATATTTGTATTAGTTTTCATTGATGATATCCTAATTTATTCCAAGACTAGGGAAGAGAATGAAGAACACCTCAAGTTGGTACTTAAAGTACTAAGAGAGCACAAGCTCTATGCAAAGCTTAGTAAGCGTGACTTTTTCAAAAAGCAAGTCCACTAATTAGGCCATGTTATCTCTGAGAAAGGAGTGGAAGTTGATCCTGATAATATCAAAGACATTATGGATTGTCCTGCCCCAAAATATGTAACTAATATCAAATTATTTATGTGCCTAGCAGGATACTATAAGAGATTCATAAGAGGGTTTTCCAAAATTGGTCACCCGATCACCTCTCTACAAAAAAAGGGCGTTAAATTTGTTTGGACAACAAAGTGCGAGGAAAGTTTCCAGCAGCTAAAACACCTATTAACCAATGCCCCAAAGCTGAAAATTGTAGACCCAAACAAGGAATTCCTTGTATGTATAGATGCCTACAAAGGACCAGAAGGAGTCATCATGCAAGAAGGGCACACAATCTATTATGAATCCAAAAAAATGAGTAAGCATGAAGTAAATTATGTGACTCATGACCTCAAATTATCTTCCATAGTGCATGCTTTAAAAATGTGGAGGAATTACCTCCTTGGAATAAAATTTGTGCTCATGACAGATCATATTGGGCTAAGGTATTTGCTTGACCAACCCAAGCTAAATGCTATACAAGCTAGGTGGATGACTCTCATCAGTGAGTTTGATATTGAGATCAAACAAATTAAAGGGAAAGAAAATAGAGTGGTTGATGCCCTCAATAGAAGCATGAAAGTGATCCACTTGGCAACTGTACAAACCTGTGAAACATACCTCAAAGAAAGAGTTAAGGGTGCACAAGAAGTAGATGGTGTTTTCAATAGTGTAAAGACATATCTAGAACAAGATCCCACATGGATGAAATATGATGGTTATCAACTGATAAGTGATGGCCTTCTAACTTACAGAGGAAGGTTGTAGAGTCCAAATTGTGATGACTTGAAGAGGTTCATCATGGATGAACTACATAAAAGACCATATATTGGTCATATTGGTTACCCAAAAATGATCATAGCCACTAATAAATTGTTCTATTGGTCATGAATGAAAAAAGACATAGTTGTATATTTAGCTAAATGTTTTGAATGAAAACAAGTTAAGGTGGAACATAAGAATCCATTCGGGCTGTTACAACACCTACCTATTCTAGAATGGAAATGGGAAACCATTTACATGGATTTTATCACATGATTACCCAAAACAACTAAGCAAACCGATGCCATCATGGTAGTTGTGGACAAGCTGAGCAAAGTTGATCACTTTGTTCCAGTAAAATCCACTTGCAAGGCAATAGATATCGCCAATATCTTCATGAAATAAATATTTAGGATACATGGGATTCCTAAGGAAATCATATCTGATAGAAATGAAAAATTCACCTTAGAGTTTTGGAAATCTTTGTTTATTGATTGTGGAACAAAATTTTTGTTTAGTACAACCTATCACCCTCAAATTGATGGGAAACCAGAGAGGGTAAAATGAGTATTGGAGGATATGTTAAGGATACATGTGATGCATCAACCCAAGAAATGGGAAGAATGCCTACCCCTGGTAGAATTTTCCTACAACAATGGCTGCCATGAATCCTTAAAAATGATTCCCTTTAAGGATATCTACAGTACAAAATGCAATATCCCAATCAAATGGGATAATCTAGTGGACATAATTACACTTGGGTCAAACATGTTGATGGAGTTATAACAACAAGTAACTCAAACTAAGAAAAAATTAAAAGTGGCCCAAGACAGACAAAAGAGCTATGCAAACAACAAAATAATGCATAAAGATTTCAAAGTAGGAGATCATATGTATCTCCGAATTAGACCCAGAAGAAGATCCTTGAGAATGGGAGCGTGTGCCAAGCTGACACCCATACTTTTTGGACCTTTTGAAATTTTGTACAGAGTGGGACTTGTACCTTATAGATTAGCTTTACCTCTCACAGTAAAAGAACATAATGTTTTCCATGTTTGATTGCTAAAGAAATATGTACATGATTCTTCTCACATAATTAACTGGTCTATGATCCAAGTGGATCCAAAGGGAGAATTCTTGCCAGAACCACAATGTATCCTAGATAAGAAATAGATCCCTCTTAGGAACAAAACCATTGCACATGTCAAGGTGCAGTGGAAACACTTTTGTCTCGATGAAGCTACCTAGGAAATGAAGGATTCCATTAAACAAGCATACCCTTTTTTGTTCATTGTTGTATATATAGTTTTTGTGGCAGATAGAGCATCAAGGGCAATGTTCCTTTAAGGCAGAGGGGATTGTAACACCCTCATTTCCCCCTATTTGTAAATATAAGTTTTATCATGGCCAAACTATAAATGGATCTGTTAGGTGATCATGGGAAGACAGACGGGGCATGACACTCATGGTTAGGAAGAGGCCTATGCGTGGGAAGATAGATGAGGGAGAGAAGTGTCTGGTTCATGCATCAGGGAAGGGAAAAACAACAGAATTTCCTTGAAAATATTGCAAAAATCCTTTCGTATCATTGTACCTTGACTTGGGGGTGGCTGGATGTAGAAGCGCATTACATGGCCTTTCCTGTGGTTGGGTAGAGAGCGATTCACCCTTTAGTAGTAGTTAGCATATCTCAAATTTCGTAGATAAGTAACTCATCTATTTCCATGTATTGATTTAAATGCACGTATGGATGAATGAACAACATGATGCTTTTGGATATGAATACTCAACCTATGAGATTAATTGTGTATTCTAGAGATGTCTTGTAGTTGCATAGAATATATATATATATATATATATGTATGAAAAGTCTTGTATTCCTAATGCAGGTATTCTTTGTCTTTTGTAAAATAACTGCGAGCATATGTCTGTGAAAAAGATTATATAACTGGTAAATATGATAAGGATATGATATTATATAGTCATTGTGCATGTGCATAACCTAAATCCCTTTTCTAACCTAAGGGGAAATATATCCTTCCTTACTGTATGCACTATTGTAACCTTTCTTATATGTGTGTGTGTGTGTGTGTGTACCTGTTCATCACAGGGTTGGGATGCTTGAAATTAATAAGTCTTTCAGAAAATGGGGCAATATAGAGAGACCTTGGGAAAGCCATGGAGTGCCTTGGACAAGCATGAGGTCCTTGAGACTTGATAAGTCTTGTAAAGTACTAAGAGAAAGATTTCATGAAAGTGGCTAAGTCCTAGAGTGGATTGTTAAACTAGGGGGAAACCCTAAATCACCTCAGAGGATCATAACCTTTGCTTTGAGGTGGTGGTTAGTTAAGGGCCATTTAATTGATCAAGGATAATATTTAATCTCAACTATCAATATGGAGGAATGGATATATATTGACCCTTGATCAGAGAAGGTTGTGACACTTGGAGAGGGTGTACCCCGAATCAACGAGGGTCGTTGAATCCATCAGAGGGTATCTGTGGGGGATTTTTGACTGTTATATCCATCATGGTGGATGTAGAAAAAGAGCAAGGGAATTTAATACCCAGTTCCATCAAGGTCGTTGGATTTGACACAATGATCATATATCCGACGTAGATTGTAAGGGGAGTGTTATCAGAGTCCCCTAGTCAGAGTAACCCTCGATGTTGAGATGGAGGAATTCTGAAAAGGGAAGTGTGAGGGACGATCTGGGTTATCCATCGGGGGATAACCCATGATATATCTCCATTGTAGATTACTATAGGTCTCGGTTAATTGAGATTAAGAGAAGTAGTGATGTAAGCATGATGTGCCATGCTGACCATGGCTGCCGACGTGTCCAGAAGGAACACATGTTAGCTTGTGATTGAAGGAAGGACCAAGGGGGAGCCCTTGTCAGATGGTATCTTAGGACAAGTTTGATCGAACCTGAACCATCGAATCCATGAGATAGAGAAAAACCGACCATCCTTCAGAGGAGGCTGTTCGGAGTGACTTCGGATACCGAGAAAGGCTTGACTTCGAAAGAGCACTTCGAAACTTAAATCTGGACCATTGATCGGGGAATGACCATGATGAGTGATAGTAGTTGATTTTTCATGGACCCTGCCACTCCATTTTGATGAGTATTGACAAGGGAAGTGACATCAGGATGACGGAGATGTTGGTTGGGTGGCTAGCGTGGTACAGGTAAGATAAGTGTCCTCACCTGAAAAGATAATCCAAGTGCATCTGTGACGATGTGTACGCCATGTTAAGTCCAAGTGGTGGTCCACGTGTCAAACAATGGTCATGCCATGTGTCATGGTCCTTTTTCATAGTGAGGGGATGGCTGTAACCTAATGAGTGTGCCACATCTCTCACCAACGTGTCTTGGGGGTGATAGGTGTCTCCTTAAGATTAGTCCTCTATCAAGGCTCATACAATAAGAGTAATGGGAAACTTTATCTACTCTCCCAAATCCTAGTCATTATATCTTCGAGGAGGATATCCTGAACATCCATAGTAAGAAGCCTTTCATAGTAAATAATGGGGATACACCCCAATGGAAAAGCTCCGAGAGAAGATCCTGGTAATTGATTCGTTGAAATCAAAGTAGCTATGAGAGGAGATCTTGGTTGTTGATCTATCAAAATAGAAGGAGCTATGAGAGAATATCCTCTCCTTCCCATGCAAGGAACTTTGCGGAATGGATCATGGAGTTATACTCCAACAGGGAAGATCTGAGATGAAATCCAAAATGTCGATATGCCAAGGTCTAAGAAACCTCACAATCGACCTGGACCATCGATTTTTAGTTGAAGGTTTAAGTAGGTGATGTGGATGGTGCCATGTGTCATGATGTAGGTAGTGCCATGTGTCAAGCATAGAAGGTTTCACATGGCATGATGATTCAACACCTGTAGGTGAAATTCTATGGAAATTATGAGTGCCACGTGTCTGGTGGCAATAGTGCCACGTGTCCTACAAGGATAGTGTTACGTTTCAAGAGTATGAGGTATAGCCAAAGAGCTCTGAGAAAATCCTATCCATCTATCGCCAAGTCTCTAGAACTGTCTGATCTATCGTAGAAGGGATGCCTTCAGACTTGGTATTTGAAGGGTGCAGAATAAACCATTGTTGGAACACTCTGATGAGAGGATCCTGATAGCTACAAAAGATGACAACACTTGTCAATTAAACAATGGTCAAGGTGTGACATGTCCACGCCATGAAGTATAACACATGTACCAAGAAATACATGTCAGTACCACATTGGAGGACAAGTGTGATAAAGTTCCACATGATTGACATGTGGGAATGAGGTGGCCATAACTTTGAGAAGCCATAACGTTCGATCTAGAGCTTAGCTTTGAGAAAAACTACAACTATTAGAAAGCTCTTGACGAGAAAAAGATGATGGTGCCATTGAAAGGAAGTTTTGAGTTGGTTAAGGGAAACACAATTTTCATACCCCATTCTGTTAATAACTAATTAGGGGTTTGGGTGTGTTATAAGTCCCCATGAATGCATGTGTGTTCTTAAGAACGCGTGCACATTCCTAAAAAAAATGAAATTACAATGACATGTGCGCAATTTAGGTATGCACATGTGTTCCTAAAGTGCTCGCATTCTATTAGGACCAAGAACATGTAACGTTCTGGTTAACATAAAATATCCCCCTCTTTCTCTCCCTCTCCCTCTCTCTCTCTGTCTTCACCCCCTGTACCCTTTTCCCCCACCTCTCTTTTCATCTACCTCTTCCTCCCTTTCCATCCCTTTGTCTATCTTCCTTTCTTTCTCTCCAAATTCTCTCTCCCTCTCTATTACTCATTATATCCACCCCTCTTTCTATAATACAGGTGTATATTTGTGGCCACCCACCTTTTTTGACTGGCTCAAAACAGTTTTCTGGCAATTTTGGCAATTTACTATTTTTAGCAGTTTTTAACTTCCGGGGCCAATTTGAGGGCCCAATTGAAGGTTTTTAGAGATAAAGGTTCTCAATGATATCCAAAGGAATTATTGAGCCCCCAAAATTAATCTCCTCAACTATACCTTTCCAACGAGCTATCATACGCCTAAAACAAAGATCGTATGCAAAAGTTACGACCCTGGGAAGTTGATATACTAACATACCCAAACAGGGCCCACATGACTTTTGGCGCTTCATCTCCTAGGGTTAGGTTTTTGGATTTCTAGGGTTTTTGGCATTCTTATTTATTGTAAAAAGGCATTCAGAGCCTCATTGTACTTATCTTCTTGTGAATGAGAGTAACCGTCACATCTCTTCTCAGAGAAAAGATGCCACCATTCTAGCGAGTCTTTCATTCTGTATTTTTACAGTCTCTATACATTTATTTCATTAATAGAAATCATGTATTACTGTATATATGTGTTTATGGTTGCATATATGATACATTTTTATTATATTATTGAATATCCTTGATATCTTTGTGCATTTCTTTATTATATTTCTGCTCTCATTTTGTGCCGAAATTAATCCAGATCAGTTGTATCAGAGCATGATGTTCTTGGTTTTTTTTTTTTTCAGTGCATGTCCCCGATGAGGTCCAAGTATAGCAATTTGGGTCTCAAGCTTGTCTCTCTTGAATAAAATCACTCTCGCACACCCAAGAAACCCTCAATGGAGGAAGAAAAGAAAAACGACGGCGATGACGATCCTATCAGTTTGTTGCTAGAGTAAGCTCTCACGCGACAGAGGGACGAAATGATGGAAAATTTTTCCCACATACTTCAACGCCTCCCGATAAAATCAGGAGAATATTCATCAAGTGACCACTTTGGAGGCACCTTGACTTTTAAGGTACATGTCAATTTGGATATTCCTATATTTGAAGGACAAATATATGCAGAAGCCCTAGAAAAATGGTTAAATCTGCTAGAAGGTTATTTCTCTGTTCACAATTTTTCTCACAGAGAAAAGATCACATTCGCACTCCTTAAATCTCTCCCCCATGTCAAACATTGGTGGGAAACTTACTGGGAGAAAATTTCCACAGAGGAGTCTGGAATATATGGGGTCGAGCCCACTTGGGATTTTTTTGTGGATGCGGTAAAACAACAATATTACCCTGTTGGCAACTATGAGGATCGGTACATGAGATGGACCACACTGTGGAAAGAGAGGGGATGAGAAGTTCCATAGTTCACCAATATCTTCCATACCTTGTGCACCAAGATGGGTATCAAAGACTCCGAATGACATTTGGTTCTGAAATAATGTGGGGCTCTACACAGATACATCCAAATTGAAATGGATTTTCTAGACATCTCATCACTAGGTGTTACTTATCAATATGCTGTTAAAATCGAGCAGAAATTTAAGCTCCAGGACAAACGAGAGTTCGGTTCTGCAAATCACCAACAATCAAAGTATGACAAAGACAACCCTAACAAACAGTCTCCCGGAAACCAGTTCAAGCAACAGGAAAAGAAGGGTCATGGGAAAACAAAGAAGGACACTGAAAAATGGTGCAATTTCCACAAAATACCCTAGAACAACACTGATGATTGTTGCTCAAAAAAATCATTGGTGGATGAGAGCAAAGACAAGGAGCCGAACCCTGATTCAGAATCTGATTTTGAAAATACTGGTAAAGGACAGATCATTGATGCAGACCCCACTGCTAGTGTCGCAACCACAACAATTCAACCAAAAGAACCAACAGATCCTAAAGAGGGGGAGCACCTTTTTCATTCACATATGTGGGTGAAGGGGAGACCACTGCATTTTATTGTTGATAGAAGAAGCCAAAATAACCTCATCTCAGCAGAGGTCATCAAACAGTTGGGATTGTTGACAACACCACACCTTCAACCATACAACATCGGGTGGCTTCACTAAGGATGATATCTTCATGTTAGCCAACAATTTTGATTTTCATACGACATCCAACCCTTCAAGGACAAGGTATTATGTGATGTTTCCCCATTGTATGTCTGTGATGTTCTCTTGGGCCAACTATATATGTGGAAGCGCCATGATGTTTATGAGTCTTGACCTCACAGTGTCATTGTTTCTTTGGGGGGTCATCTCTATAGAATATCGGAGGTAGTTCCGACTACTGTTCCATCTAAAAAGTGTCGCAAGGTAGTATCTCATACTGCAAAATTTAGCTTCTTCACAATCTATTCAAAAGGGGAATAGAAGGACATTACAATCACTACAGCCTCGCCCCAAGAACGTTTTATCCAATAAAAGTAGGTCTAAAAGGTTGCAGCAAAGCGCAAAGATTCCTTCTATACACCATCCTGTCATGTAGCCCAACTTTTTGAATAGCCTCAGCCTCAACAGGTTCGTGACCTACTTCCACAAATTGAGTAGTGCGACGTCTCTAGCAAGGCAAGTAGTTCACCAAGATGCAGATTCAACAAATGCTTTTCCATCTCCCCAGGGAACTCAATGCAATGGATACCATTGATTCCTAAGGAGGGAGGATTGATCCAGGTGGATATTGGTGGCCACCCACCTTTTCCGACTGGCTCAAAACAATTTTCTAACAATTTTGGCAATTTACTATTTTTAGCAGTTTTTAACTTCCGGGGCCAATTTGAGGGCCCAAATGAAGGTTTTTCGAGATGAAGGTTCTCAATGATAGTTGAAGGCATGATTGAGCCTCCAGAATGAATCTCCTTGATGATACCTTTCCAATGAGCTATTATACGCCTAAAATAGAAACCGCATGCAAAGTTACGATCCCAAGAAGTTGATGTACTAACTTACCCAAATAAGGCCCACATGATTTTTGGTGCTTCATCTCATAGGCTTAGGTTTTTGGATGTATAGGGTTTTTGGCATTCCTTTTTATCATAAAAATTCCTTCAGAGCCTTATTGTACTCGTCATCTTGCGAATGAGAGTAGCCGTCACATCTCTTCTCAGAGATAAGCTGCCACCATTATAGCGAGTCTTTCACACTGTATTTTTACAGTCTCTGTACATTTCTTTCATTAATAGAAATCATGTATTACTGTATATCTGTGTTTATGGTTGCATCTTTGATACATTTCTATTATATTATTGAATATCCACGATGTCTCTATGCATTTCTTTATTGTATTTCTTCTCTCATTTCATGCCGAAATTAATCCAGATCAGTGGTATCAGAGTAGGTTGTTCTTGTTCGTTTTTTTTGTAGTGCATGTCCCTAAAAAGGTTCGAGTATAGTAAGTTGGGTCTCGATATTGTCTCTCTTGAAAACAATCTCTCTCGCACACCCAAGAAACCCTCAATGGCGAAAGAAAAGAAAAACGACGGAGAAGACGATCCTATCAGTCTGTTGTTTGAGAAAGCTCTCACGCGACAAAGAGATGAAATGATGGATAATTTTCCCCACATCCTTCAACACCTCTCGATAGCATCATGAGCATATTCATCAAGAGGTCACTTTGGAGACACCTCTCCTTTTAAGGTACAGGTCAATTTGGATATTCTTGTATTTGAAGGACAGATAGATGCAACAGCCCTAGAAAAATGGTTAAATATGTTAGAAGGTTATTTCTCTGTTCACAATTTTTTCGACAGAGAAAACATCACCTTTTCCCTCCTTAAAGCTCTCCCCCATGTAAAACATTGGTGGGAAACTTACTGGGAGAAAATTTCCACAAAGGAGTCTGGAATATATGGGGTCAAGCCCACTTGGGATTTTTTTGTGGATGTGGTAAAGGAACAATATTACCCTGTTGGCAACTATGAGGACCAGTACATGAGATGGACCACACTGCGGCAAGAGAGGGGCCGAGAAGTTCTAGAGTTCACCAATACCTTCCATACCTTGCGCACCAAGCTGGGTATCAAAGACTCCAAACGACATTTGGTTCTAAAATACTATGGGGCTCTACATAGATACATACAAACTGAAATGGATTTTCTGGACATCTCATCACTAGGTGCTGCTTATCGATATACTGTTAAAATTGAGCAGAAATTTAAGCACTAGAAAAAATGAGAGTTTGGTTCTACAAATCACCAACAATCAATGTATGAAAAATATGGCCCTAACAAACAGTATCCCAAAAACCAGTCTAAGCAATAGGAAAAGAAGGGTCACAGGAAGACAAAGAAGGAAACCAAAAAATGGTTCGATTTCCTCAAAAAACCCTCACATAAAACCAATGATTGTCGCTCAAAATATTCATTGGTGGTCAAGATCAGAGATAAGGAGCCAAACCCTGATTCAGAATCTGATTCTGAAGATACTGGTAAAGAACAGATCATTGACACAGACCCCATTGCTATTGTCACGACCGCAACAATTCAACAAGAAGAACCAACATATCCTAAAGAGGGGGAGTGCCTTTTTCATTCACATATGTGGGTGAAGGGGACGCCACTGCATTTTATTTTTGATAGAGGAAGCCAGAAGAACCTCATCTCAACAGAGGTCATCAAACAGTTGGGATTGTTGACAACACAACACCTGCAACCATACAACAGTGGGTGGCTTCACCAAGGAAGAGATCTCCATGTCAGCCAACAATATCGATTGTGATACGACATCCAACCCTTCAAGGACGAGGTATTATGTGATGTTTCCCCACTGGATGTCTGTGATGTTTTCTTGGGCCAACCATATATGTGGAAGCTCCATGCTGTTTATGAGTTTCAACCATGCAGTGTCATTGTTTCTCTGGGGGTAATCTCTATAGAATACCAGAGGTATTTTCAACCACTGTTCCACCTAAAAAGTGCCGCAAGGTAGTATCTCATACTGCAAAATTCATCTTCTTCACAATATGTTCAAAAGGGGAACAAAAGGACACTACAATCACTACAGCCTCGCCCCAAGAATCTTCTATCCAACAGAAGAAGGTCGACAAGGTTGCAGCAAAGCACAAAGATTCCCTATGCACACCATCCTCTCATGTAGCCTAACTTGTTGAACAACCTCAACCTCAACAGGTTCGTGATAGACTTCCACAAACTGAGTAGTGCGATGTCTCCAGCAAGGCAAACAGTTCACCGAGATGCAGATTTAGCAAACGCTTTTCCCTCTCCTTCGGGAACTCAATGCGATGGATACCATTTCTTCCTAAGGAGGGAGGATTTATCCAGGTGGATATTAGTGGCCACCCACCTTTTCCGACTGGCTCAAAACAATTTTCTGGCAATTTACTATTTTTAGCAATTTTTAACTTCTGGGGCCAATTTGAGGGCCCAAATGAAGGTTTTTCAAGATAAAGGTTCTCAATAATGTCCAAAGGCATGATTGAGCCCCCAAAATGAATCTCCTCGATGATACCTTTCCAATGATCTATCATACGCCTAAAACAAAGATCGTATGCAAAAGTTACGACCCCGGGAAGTTGATGTACTAACTTACCCAAACGGGGCCCACATGACTTTTGGTGCTTCATCTCCTAGGGTTATGTTTTTGGATGTCTAGGGTTTTTGGAATTCATGTTTATTGTAAAAATTCCTTCAGAACCTCATTGTACTCATCTTCTTGCGAATGAGAGTAGCTGTCACATCTCTTCTTAGTGATAAGTTGCCACCATTCTAGCAAGTCTTTCACTCTATATTTTTACAGTCTTTGTACATGTATTTCATTAATAGAAATCATGTATTACTGTATATCTGTGTTTATGGTTTCATCTATGATACATTTCTATTATATTATTGAATATCCGCGATATCACTGTGCATTTCTTTATTATATTTCCGCTTTCATTTTGTGAGGAAATTAATCTGGATTAGTGGTATCAGAGCAGGTTGTTTTTGTTCATTTTTTTTTTCGGTGCATGTCCCCGACGAGGTTCGAGTATAAAAATTTGGGTCTCAAGATTTTCTCTCTTGAAGACAATCTCTCTCTCACACCCAAGAAACCCTCAATGGAAAAAGAAAAAAAAGGATAGAGCAAGCAATCCTATCAGTCTGTTGCTTGAGAAAGCTCTCACGCGACAGAGGGACGAAATGACAGAGAATTTTTCCCACATCCTTCAACACCTCCCGATAGAATCAGGAGAATATTCATCAAGTAGAAACTTTGGAGGCACCTCACCTTTTAAGGTACAGGTCAATTTTGATATTCCTGTATTTGAAGGACAGATAGATGCAGAAGCCCTAGAAAACTGGTTAACTCTACTAGAAGGTTATTTCTCTGTTCACAATTTTTTCAACAGAGAAAAGATCACCTTCAAACTCCATAAATCTCTCCCCCATGTCAAACATTGGTGGGAAACTTACTGGGAGAAAATTTCCATAGAGGAGTCTGGAATACATGGGGCCAAACCCACTTGGGATTTTTTTGTGGATGCGGTAAAGGAACATTATTACCTTGTTGGAAACTATGAGGAATAGTACATGAGATGGACCACACTACGGCAAGAGAGGGGCCAAGAAGTTTTAGAGTTCACCAATACCTTCCATACCTTGCACACGAAGCTAGGTATCAAAGACTTCGAACGACATTTGGTTCTAAAATATCGTGGGGCTCTACATAGATACATCCAAATTGAAATGGATTTTCTGGACATCTCATCACTAGGTGTTGCTGATCGATATGCTATTAAAATAGAGAAGAAATTTAAGTACTAGAACAAACGGGAGTTCGGTTCTGCAAATAACCAACAATAAAGTATGACAAAGATGACTCTAACAA
Source organism: Picea engelmannii (assembly GCA_009831015.1). Classification (NCBI taxonomy): domain Eukaryota; kingdom Viridiplantae; phylum Streptophyta; class Pinopsida; order Pinales; family Pinaceae; genus Picea; species Picea engelmannii. The sequence goes on along the minus strand of ML781791.1, from coordinate 202,736 downwards.
ACAGTCTCCCGAAAACCAGTCGAAGCAATAGGAAAAGAAGGGTCACAGGAAGACAAAGAAGGACACTAGAAAATGGTGTGATTTCCACAAAATCCCCTGGCACAACACCGACGATTTTCGCTCAAAATAGTCATTGGTGGACGGGATCAAAGACAAGGAGACGAACATTGACTCATAATCTGATTATGAAAATACTGGTAAAGGATGGATCATTGACTCAGACCCCACTGCTATTGTCATGACCAAAAAAATTCAACCAGAAGAACCAATAGATCGTGAAGAGGGGGAATGCCTTTTTCATTCGCAGATGTGGGTGAAGAGGATACCACTACATTTTATTGTTGATAGCGAAATCCAGGAGAACCTCATCTCAACAGAGGATGTGAAATAGTTGGGATTGTCGACAACACCACACTCGCAACCATACAACATCGGGTGGCTTCGCCAAGGACGAGATCTTCATGTCAGCCAACAATGTTGATTGACATATGACATCCAACCCTTCAAGGACGAGGTATTATGTGATGTTGCCCCACTGGATGTCTGTGATTTTCTCTTGGGCCAACCATATATGTGGAAGGGCCATACTGTTTATGAGTCTCGAACCCACAATGTCATTGTTTCTCTAGGGGGTCATCTCTATAGAATACCATAGGTAGTTCTGACTACTGTTCCACCTAAAAAGTGCTGCAAGGTAGTATCTCATACTACAAAATTCAACTTCTTCACAATTTGTTCAAAAGAGGAACATAAGAAGACTACAATCACTACAGCCTTGCCCCAAGCACCTTCTATTCAACAAAAGTAGGTCGACAAGGTTGCAACAAAGCACAAATATTCCCTCTGCACACCATCCTCTCATCTATCCGGACTTGTTGAACATCCTCATCCTCAACAGGTTCGTGAAAGAATTCCACGAACTGAGCAGTGCGACGTCTCCAGCAAGGCAAACAGTTCACCAAGATGGAGATTCAGAAAACACTTTTCCTTCTCCCCTGGGAACTCAATGCAATGGAGACCATTGCTTCCTAAAGAGGGAGGATTGATACAGGTGGATATCGGTGGCCACCCACCTTTTTTGACTAGCTCAAAACATTTTTCTGACAATTTTGACAATTTACTATTTTTAACAATTTTTAACTTCCGAGACCAATTTGAGGGTCCAAATGAAGGTTTTTAGAGATAAATATTCTCAATGATAATCAAAAGCATGATTGAGCCCCCAAAATGGATCTCCTCAATTATACCTTTCCAATGAGCTATCATATGCCTAAAACGGGTATCGTATGCAAAAGTTATGACCTTGATAATTTGATGTACTAACTTACCCAAACGGGACCCACATGAGTTTTGGCACTTTATCTCTTAGGGTTAGGTTTTTGGATGTCTAGGGTTTTTTTCATTCTTGTTTATCGTAAAAAGGCCTTTAGAGCCTCATCGTACTCATCTTCTTGCGAATGAGAGTAGTCGTCACATCTCTTTTAAGAGATAAGCTACCACCATTCTAGCGAGTCTTTCACTCTATATTTTTACAGTCATTGTACATTTCTTTCATTAATATAAATCGTGTATTACTATATATCTGTGTTTATGGTTTCATCTCCGATACATTTCTATTATATTATTGAATATCCATGATATCTCTGTGCATTTCTTTATTATATTTCTGCTCTCATTTCATGCTAAAATTAATCCGGATCAGTGGTATCAGAGCAGGCTATTCTTGTTCATTGTTTTTTCAGTGCATGTTCTCGATGAGATCCAAGTATAGAAACTTGGGTCTTGAGATTGTCTCTCTTGAAGAAAATCCCTCTCTCACACCCAATAAACCCTCAATGGTGGAAGAAAAAAAAATGACGGAGCAGATGATCCTATCAGTCTGTTGCTTGAGAAAGATCTCACACAACAGAGGGATGAAATGATGGAGAATTTTTCCCACATCCTTCAACACCTCCTGATAGCATCAGGAACATCTCATCAAGTGGCCACTTTGGAGGCACCTCGCCTTTTAAGGTACAGGTCAATTTGTATATTCCTGTATTTGAAGGATAGATAGATGCAGAAGCCCTATAAAAATGGTTAAATCTACTAGAAGGTTATTTCCCTGTTCACAATTTTTTCAACAGAGAAAATATCACCTTAGCCCTCTTTAAATCTCTCCCCCATGCCAAACATTGGTGGGAAACTTACTGGGAGAAAAGTTCCATAGAAGAGTCTGGAATATATGGGCCCGAGCCCAATTGAGATGTTTTTGTGGATGCGGTAAATGAACAGTACTAACCTGTTGGAAACTATGAGGACCAGTACATGAGATGGACCACACTGCGTCAAGAGAGGGGCCAAACAGTTCCAGATTTCACCAATACCTTCCATACCTTGTGCACCAAGATGGGTATCAAAGACTCTGAATGACATTTGGTTCTGAAATACCTTGGGGCTCTACACAGATACATCCAAACTGAAATGGATTTTCTGGACATCTCATCACTAGGTGTTGCTTATCGATATGCTGTTAAAATTGAACAGATTTTTAAGCACTATATAAAATGAGAGTTCGGTTCTGCAAATCACCAACAATCAAAGTATGACAAAGATGACCCTAACAAATAGTCTCCTGAAAACCAGTCCAAGCAACAGGAAAAGAAGGGTCACGGGAAGACGAAGAAGGACATTGGAAAATGGTGTGATTTCCACAAAATACCCTGGCACAATACCGATGATTGTCACTCAAAATAGTCATTGGTGGTCGAGATCAAAGATAATGAGACGAACCCTGATTCAAAATCTGATTATGAAAATACTGGTAAAGGACAAGTCATTGACGTAGACCCCACTGCTATTGTCGCGACCACAACAATTCAACCAGAAGAACCAACAGATCCTGAAGAGGGGGAGCGCATTTTTCATTCATAGATGTGGGTGAAGGGGACACCGCTGCATTTTATTGTTGATAGCAGAAGCCAAAAGAACCTCATCTCAGCAGAGGTTGTCAAACAGTTGGGATTGTCGACAACACCACACCCACAACCATACAACATCAGGTGGCTTCGCCAAAGATGATATCTCTATTTCAACCAACAATGTCGATTGTCATATGACATCCATTCCTTCAAGGATGAGGTATTATGTGATGTGTCCCCATTGGATGTCCGTGATGTTCTCTTGGGCCAACCATATATGTGGAAGTGCCATGTTTTTTATGAGTCTCGACTCTGCAATGTCATTGTTTCTCTCGGGGGTCATCTCTATAGAATACCAGAGGTAGTTCTGACTACTGTTCCACCTAAAAAGTGCCGCAAGGTATCATCTCATACTGCAAAATTCAGATTCTTCACAATCTGTTCAAAAGGAGAACAGAAGGACACTACAATCACTACAACCTTGCCCCAAACACCTTCTATCCAACAAAAGCATGTCGACAAGGTTGCAGCAAATCACAAATATTCCCTCTGCACACCATCTTCTCGTGTAGCCCGACTTGTTGAATAGCCTCAGCCTCAACATGTTCGTGATAGACTTCCATAAACTGGGCAGTGTGACGCCTCCAACAAGGCAAGTAGTTCACCAAAATGCAGATTCAACAAACGCTTTTCCCTCTCCCCCGGGAACTCAAAGAAATGGAGACCATTACTTCCTAAGGAGGGAATATTGATCCAAGTGGATATCAGTGGCCACCTACCTTTTTCGACTGGCTCAAAACAATTTTCTGACAATTTTGACAATTTACTATTTTTAGCAGTTTTTAACTTCCGGGGCAAATTTGAGGGACCAATTGAAGGTTTTTTGAGATCAAGGTTCTCAATAATAGCCAAAGGAATTATTGAACCCCCCAAATGAATCTCCTCGACGATAACCTTCCAACGAGCTATCATACGCCTAAAACAAAGATCGTATGCAAAAGTTACGACCTCAGAAAGTTGATGTACTAACTTACCCAAATGGGGCCCACATGACTTTTGGTGCTTTATCTCCTAGGGTTAGGTTTTTGGATGTCTAGGGTTTTTGACATTCCTATTTATTGTAAAAAGGCCTTCAAAGCCTCATTGTAATCATTTTCTTGCGAATGAGAGTAGCCATCACATCTCTTCTCATAGATAAGCTTCCACCATTCTAGCGAGTCTTTCACTTTATATTTTTACAATCTCTGTACATTTATTTCATTAATAGAAATCATGTATTACTATATATTTGTGTTTATGGTTGCATCTCTGATACATTTCTATTATATTATTGAATATCCGCGATATCTCTGTTCATTTACTTATTATATTTCCACTCTCATTTCGTGCTAAAATTAATCTGGATCGGTGGTATCATAGTAGGTTGTTCTTGTTCATTTTTTTTCTTCAGTGCATGTGTCTGAAGAGGTACGAGTATAACAAGTTGGGTCTCAATATTGTATCTGTTGAAGACAATCGCTCTCACACACCCAACAAACCCTCAATGGCAGAATAAAAGAAAAACGATGGAGCAGATGGTCCTATCAGTTTGTTGCTTGAGCAAGCTCTCACGCGACACTGGGACGAATTGATGGAGAATTTTTCCCACATCCTTCAATGCCTCCCGATAGCATCAAGAGCATCTTCATCAAGCGACCACTTTGGAGGCACCTCACCTTTTAAGGTACAGGTCAATTTTGATATTCCTGTATTTGAAGGACAGATAGATGCAAAATCTCTAAAAAATGGTTAAATCTGCTAGAAGGTTATTTCTCTGTTCACAATTTTTTCGACAGAGAAAAGATCACCTTCTCACTCCTTAAAGCTCTCCCCCATGTCAAACATTGGTGGGAAACTTACTGGGAGAAAAGTTCCACAGAGGAGTCTGGAATATATGGGGTCAATCCCACTTGAGATTTTTTTGTGGATGTGGTAAAGGAACAATATTACCCTGTTGGAAACTATGAGGACCAGTACATGAGATGGACCACACTGCAACAAGAGAGGGGCCAAGTAGTTCCAAAGTTCACTAATACCTTCCATACCCTGTGCACCAAGCTGGGTATCAAACACTTTGAACGACATTTGGTTCTGAAATACCGTGGGGCTCTACATAGATACATCCAAACTGAACTGGATTTTCTGGACATCTCATCACTAGGTGTTTCTTATTGATATGTTGTTAAAATTGAGAAGAATTTTAAGCACCAGAACGAACGAGTGTTCAGTTTTTCAAATCACCAACAATCAAAGTTTGTTAAAACCGGCCCTAACAAATAGTCTCCCGAAAACCATTCCAAGCAACAGGAAAAGAAGGGTCATGGGAAGACAAAGAAGGACACCAGAAAATGGTGCGATTTCCACAAAATTCCCTTGCACAACACTGATGATTGTTGCTCAAAATAGTCATTGGTGGCCGAGATCAAAGACAAGGAGCCGGACCTTGATTCAGAATCTGATTCTAAAAATACTGGTAAAGGACAGATCATTGACGTAGACCCCACTGCTATTGTCATGACCACAACAATTTAAAAATAGATACCATTTCTTCCTAAGGAGAGAGGATTGATATATGTGGATATCGGTGACCACCCACCTTTTCTGACTAAATCAAAACAATTTTCTGGTAATTTTGGAAATTTATTATTTTTATCGATTTTTAACTTCCGGGGCCAATGTGAAGGCCCAAATAAAGGTTTTTTGAGCTTAAGGTTCTCAATGATAACCAAAGGCATCATTGAGCCCCCAAAATAAATATCCTCGACGATACATTTCCAGTGAGCTATCATACACCTAAAGCGAAGATCGTATGCAGAATTTACGACCCCGGGAAGTTGATGTACTAGCTTACCCAAACGGGGCCCACATGAATTTTGGCACTTCATCTCCTAGGGTTAGGTTTTTGGATGTCTAGGGTTTTTTGTTAATCTTGTTTATTGTAAAATGGCCTTCAGAGCCTCATTGTACTCATCTTCTTGTGAATGAGAGTAACCGTCACATCTCTTCTCAGAGATAAGATGCCACCATTCTAGCGAGTCTTTCACTTTGTATTTTTAAAGTCTTTGTACATTTATTTCATTAATAGAAATTGTGTATTACTGTATATTTGTGTTTATGGTTGAATATATGATACATTTCTATTAAATTATTGAATATCCACTATATCTTTGTGCATTTATTTATTATATTTCTGCTCTCATTTTGTGCCGAAATTAATCCAGATCAGTGGTATCAGAGCATGATGTTCTTGTTTTTTTTTTTTTCAGTGCATGTCCCCGATGAGGTCCAAGTATAGAAATTTGGGTCTCGAGCTTGTCTCTCTTGAAGAAAATATCTTTCACACACCCAAGAAACCCTCAATGGCAGAAGAAAAGAAAAACGATGGAGCAGATGATCCTATCAGTTTGTTGCTTGAGCAAGCTCTCATGCGACAGAGGGATGAAATGATGGAGAATTTTTCCCACATCCTTCAATGCCTACCGATAGCATCAGGAGAATATTGATCAAACGAACACTTTGGAGGCACCTCGCCTTTTACGGTACAATTTAGTTTTGATATTCCTATATTTGAAGGACAGATAGATGCATAAGCTCTGGAAAAATGGTTAAATCTGCTTGAAGGTTATTTCTCTGTTCACAATTTTTTCAACATAGAAAATATCATCTTCACACTCCTTAAAGATCTCCCCCATGTCAAACATTGGTGGGAAACTTACTAGGAGCAAATTTCCACATTGGAGTCTAGAATATATGGGGCCGAGCCCACTTGAGATTTTTTTGTGGATTCAGTAAAGTAACAGTATTACCCTATTGGCAACTATGAGGACCAGTACATGAGATGGACCACACTTCAGCAAGAAAGGGGCCAAGCAGTTCTAGATTTCACCAATACCTTCCATACCTTGCGCACCAAGATGGGTATCAAAGACTCTGAATGACATTTGGTTCTGAAATACCGTGGGGCTCTACATAGATAAATCCAAACTAAAATGGATTTTGTGGACATCCTATCACTAGGTGCTGCTTATCGATATGTTGTTAAAATCGAGTAGAAATTTAAGCACCAGAACAAATGAGAGTTTGGTTTTGCAAATCACCAACAATCAAAGTATGACAAAGATGGCCCTAACAAACAGTCTCCCAAAAAAATTTCCAAGCAATAGGAAAAGAAGGGTCACGAGAAGACAAAGAAGGACATCGAAAAATAGTGCAATTTCCACAAAAACCCCTGGCACAACACCGATGATTTCCACTCAAAACAGTCATTGGTGGCCGAGATCAAAGGAAAGGAGCCAAACCCTGATTCAAAATCTGATTCTGAAAATACTGGTAAAGGATAGATCATTGACGCAGACCCCACTGCTATTGTCATGACTGCAACAATTCAACCAGAAGAACCAATAGATCCTGAAGAGAGCGCATTTTTCATTCACAGATGTGGGTGAAGGGGACACCATTGCTTTTATTGTTGATAGAGGAAGCCAAACGAACCTCATCTCAGCAGAGGTCATCAAACAGTTGGGATTGTCGACAACACCACACCCACAACCATACAACATCGAGTGGCTTCGCAAAGGACGAGATCTTCGTGTCAGCCAACAATATCGATTGTCATACAACGTCCAACCCTTCAAAGATGAGGTATTATGTGATGTTTCCCCATTGGATGTCTGTGATGTTCTTTTGGTCCAACCATATATGTAGAAGCACCATGTTGTTTATGAGTCTCAACCCCGCTGCAGTGCCATTGTCTCTCTTGGGGGTCATCTCTATAGAATACCAGAGGTAGATCCAACTACTGTTCCACCTAAAAACTGACTCAAGGTAGTATCTCATACTGCAAAATTCAACTTCTTCACAATCTATTCAAAAGTGGAACATAAGGACACTACAATCACTACAACCTCGTCTCAAGCACCTTCTATCCAATAGAAGAAGGTCGAAAAGGTTGCAGAAAATTGCAAAGATTCCCTCTCCACACCATCCTTTCATGTAGCTTGACTTTTTGAACAACCTTAGCCTTAACAGGTTCGTGACAAACTTACACAAACTGAACAGTGTGACATCTCCAGCAAGGCAAGTAGTTCACCAAGATGCAGATTCAACAAACGATTTTCCCTCTCCCCCGGGAACTCAACGTAATGGAGAACATTGCTTCCTAAGGAGGGAGGATTTATCTAGGTAGATATCAGTGGCCACCCACCTTTTTTGACTAGCTCAAAACCGTTTTCTGACAATTTTGGCAATTTACTATTTTTAGCAGTTTTTAACTTCTAGGGCCAATTTGATGGTCCAAATGAAGGTTTTTTGAGATCAATGTTCTCATGATATCCAAAGGAATTATTGAGCCACCAAAATGAATCTCCTCAGCGATACCTTTCCAACGAGCTATCATACGCCTAAAACGGAGATCATATGCAAAAGTTACGACCCCGGGAAGTTGATGTACTAACTTACCCAAACGGGGCCCACATGACTTTCGACGTTTCATCTCCTAGGGTTAGGTTTTTGGATGTCTAGGGTTTTTGTCATTCCTGTTTATTGTAAAAATAATTTCAGAGCCTCATTGTACTCATCTTCTTGCGAATGAGAGTAGCCATCACATCTCTTTTCAGAGATAAGTTACCACCATTTTAGCGAGTCTTTCACTCTGTATTTTTACAGTCTATATACATTTATTTCATTAATAGAAATCATGTATTACTGTATATCTATGTTTATGGTTGCATATCTGATACATTTCTAATATATTATTGAATATCCGCGATATCTCTGTGCATTTATTTATTATATTTCCACTCTCATTTCGTGTCGAAATTAATCCAGATCAGTGGTATCAGAGCAGGTTGTTCTTGTTCGTCTTTTTTTTCAGTGCATGTCCCTGCCGAGGTTCGAGTATAGAAATTTGGGTCTCGATCTTGTATCTCTTGAAGAAAATCTCTCTCACACACCCAAGAAACCCTCAATGGTGGAAGAAAAGAAAAACGATGGAGCAGACAATCCTATCAGTCTGTTGCTTGAGTAAGTTCTCACGCGACAGAGGGACGAAATGATGGAGATTTTTTCCCACATCCTTCAATGCCTCCCAATAGAATTAGTAGCATATTCATCAAGTGGCCACTTTGGAGGCACCTCACATTTTAATATACATGTCAATTTTGATATTCCTTTATTTGAAGGACAGATAGATGCAAAAGAGCTAGAAAAATGGTTAAATCTGCTAGAAGGTTATTTTTCTGTTCACAATTTTTCTGACAAAGAAAAGATCACCTTCACACTTCTTAAATCTCTCCCCCATGTTAAACATTGGTGGGAAACTTACTTGTAGAAAAGTTCCACAGAGGAGTCTAGAATATATGGGGCCAAGCCCACTTGGGATTTTTTTGTGGATGCAGTAAATGAACAGTATTACCCTGTTGGAAACTATGAGGACCAGTACATGAGATGGACCACACTGCGGTAAGAGAGGGGCCAAGAAGTTCTAGAGTTCATCAATACCTTCCATACCTTGTGCACCAAGCTGGGTATCAAAGACTCTGAACGACATTTGGTTCTAAAATACCGTGGGGCTCTACATAGATACATCCAAAATGAAATGGATTTTCTGGACATCTCATCACTAGGTGCTACTTATCGATATGCTGTTAAAATCGAGCAGAAATGTAAGCACCAGAACAAACGAGAGTTCAGTTCTGCAAATCACCAACAATCAAAGTATGAAAAAGACGACCCTAACAAATAGTCTCCTGAAAACCAGTTATACTATTCCCCTCTTCCTCATAAAGCATCCTCGGAAAATTCCTCAAAACTGCAAGTTTATCTGTAATAGCCAAGTTACCCCGTGCTTTAAACATGTTCTGGAAATATTTAACAGATTCTATTTGAATATCCGAACTATTTGAAATAATAGTTCCATCTCCCTTAGTGATATCCTAAATGGTGTTGATTTGTTTCCTTGAGCTTGCATAAGCATGATTTTTTTTTGTGTTTCTGTCACCTGCTGCCAACCAGTTTACCCTACTTTTTTGTCTCCAAGTCTCCTCCTCTTGCTTTAGAAGTACCCTTTTCCTCTTCTCTTTATCCAGAACCAAAATCTTTTCCTTTTCCTCCACAAATCCTCCAGGAAATTCTAAATATGATTCATCCAATTCCGATTCCAACTGCACTAACTCTTTCTTACCTTCAACCTTTTTCTTTCTTTCCCATATAATTTCCATACTCTTAAGCCTTTTTAGATTCTTTACTAATGATTACACAGGTCGAAGGACCTCTGTCCCCAACAAATCTAAAATCCAAAATCAAGCCATAGATATAGTAAAGGTCCAATGGACCTGGTACAGTCCTGAGGATGCAACTTGGGAGTACGAGGATGCTATGTGGGCAGAATACCCGCATCTTTTTGAGGGTTTTTGAACTTTTGGTTGTATATGTATGTATATAATGCACTGAGGATAGTGCATAAAATAAGGGGAGGGGGATGTAACACCACAAGAACCAACCCCATTTTTAAATGTGAATATGTTTTATAGGATGGTGAGCCAGTTTATTATAAGTCATGAGGCTTATGTGTTGATTATGTCAGAGAGCCTAGATTCTAAAAGGCTAGCGAGCCTATTTTTGTATATGTAAATACTCATATCCTTAATATAATACATTGTTGCATGTAGACCGACCATGATAAACGAGTATGGGGGACTAAAATCCACTATAAAGGGAAAGGGAGGAGGCTAAGAGCCTAGGAAAGGGGCTAAGATAGAGGGCTTGTCTCTAAGGGAATATTATATTATTATTCCTAAAGTATAAGGTATGGATAAATCTCATGTTATCCTAAGTTCCTATGTGAAGGGGAATGTATTACGAGTGGAGATAACCGAGCTATTGGAGAGCCATGTTTCATCAAAGGTGCATGAAAATAAGTGTGGGGAAAGTTAGTCTGCAAGGACTCACTCGACCACACACAAAATTAGCCTACATGCACTCATCCATTCACACATTCATCCTTCCTGTTCCATGCTTGGGATGAGCCTTACCTCTAGAGCCAATGCACACTCATGGAGACATATACTCCATAATTTTCCTGTTATCAACAATAAACCATATCTTTCCTATGAGGAACAGATCACCTGCATCTACCCAAACCTGTATTGTACCATACCTGAACTCGTAGTGTTCCTCCTTTGAACATGAATGCTTCCAACACATGTTCCATACCCATCTCCTGTTGTTGTTTTCATATGAGTCTGCACTTGGATGACTAGATATGTAGATTGAAGAAGCGGGTTTTCAGGCCCGTGGGATTGAAGAGGCGGGTTGTCAGGCCTATGAGAAACTATCTCTAGGTGAGAGAATTGTTGAGGAATTTATTTCCTGAGGAAGCCCAACTACAAATATAGTTCTATGAGCCTTCCTTTCCGGACTATTGCTGAAGCCCTGGAATGGAAGTGGGGTAGACGAAGGACTGTTGAGTAGAGAAGGGGCACACTTCCTGGGGTGGGACAGGCATGTGGGGAATGAGAGGTTGTAGGCTATTATTGAATTGGATCCTGGGGACAAAGTCCTTCCTGTTGACTGTGTAACCTTAGCCTAGATAGGAACCCCTTTACCCGGGTGGAGTTTTGTCCCAACTTGGGGGTGATCCATTGCTGAGATCTTTCAGCAGTGTGGTCTAAGGCTAGGAGGTTCATGGAATGTTTGCACGCATTTGGCAGTCTTCGACAAAAGATAAGTATCATTTGTGTAATAGTTTATATGCTGAGTAATTGTACATGTCTCTATATTTATAAGTTTTTCTTATGATGCTACATGTATATGCTCACTGTTATTTCCACATGAATCTCTGTATTAGCAGAATGTATATGTATGTTTAAAACTGTATTATAAATATATACAATAGAAATGAAGAATTATTATGTGGTATAGCCCAACGACCTAAGGTTGGGGATGTTGTAATATGGTATCAAAGTTTAGTAAAAGTATGTATGGAGTAGCATGGACCAACCTGGGTGGTCGGGGATGTTACACAGGTGAAGGACGTGCGGTGGCTGGTCCATGTCCAAGATGAGTAATAATTCACTCTAAAGATGCACAAAGGTAATGGAGTCTTGGAGAAATTTCAAATCATTTGTACAAATCATTTAGGTTGATGTTGAGCTGAGTAGTGGAGGTCGTGAATAGATGGTCAAGGGTTGCTTGTGTGCATAGAAGAAAATATTATATGTGAAGAGGGTCAAGGGTTTCTCATAAGAGAGGCATAGAGACACAAGAGAAAAAATTCTTGTGGAAGATTAGGGGTGTGAGGTTGGATACGTGGAGCCACCATTGTTTGAGAATTGGAGCCATGATTGTTTGAGAACTGGAGCTGCCTTGCATTGGAAAAATGGTTATCAACGATTGCTTCCCATGTATGTTGTTGCAGAAGAATCTAAAAGTGCGCTTGGTTTTTAATACAAAGGAGGGGTCGAGTAGTGTGAAGAGTCAATGAACCGATGAACTCGGGCGAAATATCTATTCTACATGAATATTTTGTTTTTTAAATCCCTCTTCATATAAATGGTGTAAAGAAGCCACGTAGGTTGTTATTGGTGGAAAGAGGCTACGTAAGTCATTATTTTGGTAGAAAACTTAGCCGACGAACAATAGAGACCGAGCCCATCTTTCCACACACAGTCTTAGTCTAGGAGTGGGTTGATGTGGTGGACAAGACCATGGACGGGAAAGAGGCAGAGATGGCACTGGTTCTGGGGTTGGCGCTAGAGTTGGAGGCACTAACAATGAAGGCCATGGTGCAGGTTGGGGTGTCAGTTATGGTTCTGATGCAAGTGCAGGCCTTGGTCATGGTGCTAACAAGGGAGATGGTTATGATGTTGATGTTGGTCATGGTGTCCAGATTGGTATAGGTTTTATCTTTGGTGGCGATTCTGTTTGCATAGACGAAGATATCTCTTCCAATACAAAAAAGTAAGATGCAGAGTGCGAGTGTATTTGTAGTGGAGAAAAGAGCATCAAATGGTGAATAATTTAAATGCAAAGTTCAAGGTGGAGTATTGAAAGTTCCCAAGGGTAGTTTGGTGGTAATGAAGGAAACAAATATTGGGAATATTTATAACCTAGAAGGGAATACTGAAATACGTGAAGCAAAAATAGTATCTAAGCAAGTAAGTGCATCTACTTGTTTAAGGCATCAATGACTGGGTCATATGAGAAA
>ML781791.1:161092-182597 GCA_009831015.1 Picea engelmannii | reverse complement strand
CACCTGCTGCCAACCAGTTTACCCTACTTTTTTGTCTCCAAGTCTCCTCCTCTTGCTTTAGAAGTACCCTTTTCCTCTTCTCTTTATCCAGAACCAAAATCTTTTCCTTTTCCTCCACAAATCCTCCAGGAAATTCTAAATATAATTCATCCAATTCCGATTCCAACTGCACTAACTCTTTCTTACCTTCAACCTTTTTCTTTCTTTCCCATATAATTTCCATACTCTTAAGCCTTTTTAGATTCTTTACTAATGATTACACAGGTGGAAGGACCTCTGTCCCCAACAAATCTACCCAACTATTTTTAACTAGACTAACAAAATCTTGATCCTCCATCCATATTGCATTAAATTTAAATGGATAGCTGATAGTGTCGCTCCCACTATCCAACTGTAACAATATTGGCATTTGATCCGAGATCTTGTCGCTGCAAATACAAGATCGGTATCTAATTCATGAAGAGACAATCTTCTCAGATATCAAGAACCGATCCAGTCTTTTTGCAATGTATCCTTGGCCTTTCCTACCATTCCTCCAAGTCAAAAGAATTTTAACTAGCTCAACATGCACTAAGCCTCCAACTTGTATCAACTGACTGAAATAATTTTGTAATGGGTCCACCCTCACAACATCACCCTAAAATTCCCTACTAGAGGCGGTAAAATTAAGGTCACCCCCCAAAATTAATTTTTCGACATAAAAAATCTCGATCCTTTTTAGATCTTCCCAATAAACCACCCTGTTAGTATACGACCCATAACAATTGATCATCTTCACCTTTATATTAATTTCTTTAAGGAAACCCTCCAGTAAGATCCCTGTAGGCATCAAGAACGCATCAAATTCATCCTTACGGGGATTCCAAGCAGTGAGCAGACCCCCGATAGACCAATAGAATCCACTCCAAAAAAATTCCAATTAGGGAGAAGTTTAGTAAAAACTTCCCTTGTTTTTGCTGCACCTACCATGGTTTCCTGAATGAAAAGCACATATGGTTTATTTTTCTCTAGAAATCTATTGAGGGTTAATGACTTTAAGGAGCCCCCCACTCCCCTCACATTCAAGGTTTCCACAATCATCTTTTCACCCTGGCCAGGGATTTCTGAGCTCTAAGTGCCCTAGGACCATTAACACCCTCTAGACTAGAAATAACTGAAAGTTACTATGCTTTTCCCAGTTTCCTTGCACTCCTAGTTTTAGGTGGAGAGAAATCTTTTTCCAATCCTCCTAAGACTGCCCCTTTTATCTGAACATCCCTAATCCCCTGACCACAAGACATCAATCCCCTACTCCCCTCCACCTTTCCATTCTTTTCACCAGGATTAAGAATTAACTCCCCGCCATCATAGATTAGTAGTTGCAAGTGGGTTAAAACCTCTCTATAAGAAGGTAAAAAATTTAGAATGGTTTCCTCCACTTCGGACCTCCCAAGAGGATTATGTCCTATTAAAGATTTACAGCCCACAGACATCTCTGCAATCGAACTGTCCATCCCTTCTATTAAGGTCGCATTTGACAAGCAGTTGCCCTTCCCTTCCAATCCCAGACCGATCTTACCACTAGAGACTCCCTTATTCGCATTAGATGAAATCTGGGTCCTAAATCCTTCACTCGGTAATGGGCTCCAATCAGATTTCAGAGGAGGAAAGTCTTGAGTCTCCATAACAAACTCCCATATCTATTCCCCATCTCCCGATAATGCTACAGAAGAATGTATTTTTTCCCCAGAACAATCAAACTTATCATTAAAATCGTAGACATCTAAAAATTGTGACACTCTCCTCCCTTTCCTTATCTCTTCCATAGTTTCTACAGGAAAGACCGCCTCTCTCACACCCGTCACAACCAACAAGCACTCAACCCTCGCTTCCTCAGCAATACACCCCACTTTAACTAAACTCTCCCTCATAACCTTATCATCAGGACATACCTCCCTCTTATGCAAATCAAGTACATCCTTCCCTCCCTTCAATGGTGCCTCTCTAAAGTGGGGAATTGACTCTAACTTCAACCCCTCACAATTATTTATAATGTTCATGCTATAAAAAAGTTTGGGAGAGCAGGATATTGACTTACCGATAATTCCATCGCTATCGAGGGTATGTGTATCACTCTAGACACTCCGTACTATCTCAACAGATTTGTCAATGGCTTGTGTATCAGCCTAGTCAATCCGTGCTTCCACCACCGCTGAGTTGTCATTATCTTATGTAACAATCTAGTCAATCCGTGCTTCCACCATTGCTAATTATCATTGACTTGGGAATCATTCTTGTCCATCCACACATCTATCCTAGCTAAATTGTCGATGCCTTTCAACCTCGAAAGTCCATCCACAAGAGAAAACTTAAGTCTCGTTGTTGATGCGCATTGGTGGCACAAATGACCTACCACTTTACACCATGAGCATCAGAATGGAACACCAACGTAGTCCAATCTTTGATGGATCTTTAAGCCCTGCCAATTTATTTCAATTTCCTCGAGTAGACCTTCGAATGTATCCAATTCAACCATGATCTTTCAAATGCGTCGATCAGAGCCTCCCATCTGCTTTAAGTCCACTTGTATGAATTTTCCAATAGTATTCCTGATGAGTTTGAAAGCTTCTGAGCTCCATAAAGAAAGATGGAAACTTGGTAAAAGAACCCACAGGTGATGATGTATGATGACCTCTTTTTTGGGATTGAACGCCAAATGACATCTTTTCAGCATCAAACTTCCAGTATTAACCACCCAATACTGTTGGAGCACCCTCTTTGCATCTTCTGAACTCTTAAAAATGAAACAGAACCATCCCTTCAGCATAATATAAGTTTCTGACACATAACCTAACATCTTCCCCCAACTGACTTCAACCCAAGCATGAACATCCTTCGTCCCCAGGGCCCAGTAACTAAATTTTCCAACCAAACCACGAAGGGCATAAATGTTCACAACCTCCATGCCAATATCTCTGCCTAGAGTCACCGACGGATTCAACTTTCTCGGTTTCCACACTCTAAAACCAACGACTGGTTTCAATCGCTCTCTACTATAGAACCCTACAGAATGGCTCAATGCGAGAGTCTCCCCTGCAACTGATGAAACCAAACCTCCACTTTCGTTGACTAGCTGTATAAGTCTCCCACCACTCCCCCTTTCTCGCTGTGAGCCAACAAAGTTACCTTTTACTTCACATCCACGATCATTTTGTTACTCACCTGAAGCAATGACGGACTGAAGCTTATCTGAGGTTGTCCAAAACGACGCGTCCTTCCTAGAAACACCACAACTCTCTGCAATGGGACCCTCCTCTGCTCCCTGCGAATCCACAGCTCCGCTCACCACTATTGACTGGCACAAACGCCCTCCAATCCCTCTATCTTGTAGCACACCAAGACCCCTCAACTTCCCTCCATGCGAACCAGGAAGTTCTTGCCTTACCTCCTCTGCAAAACACGAAAACTGGACCACATTCTCCTTCTCAGCCTTGAAAGACCCCCCAAAATCCAATTCCCTAGAGAAAAACTCATTGATTACATCAATAGTCCCACCCTGTGTTAGAACGCCCGAAGGACCACCAGGTGTCTCAGAAGCTATACTGCCAGATCACTTAGCCTCCACTACCCCTAAATGCTCCCTTGTCAACCTTAAAGTCTGTTTGTACCTCCTTAAATCCTCTTTGTACTCCGCATTGAATTTGTACAACCCTGTTTGACTCAACCAATGCTCCTCTAGAGAGTCCACTAGCTGGCCACCTTCTCCAATCGCCATCTCAATCAACATTAAACAACACGAGTCTATACCTACCCTAACCCCTAATCTCCACTCTCCACTCTCCACCTCACCGAAAACCTTTACTCTCCTGGACTCTAAACCCTAGAATCCCAAACCAAGCCTCTCGCTGCCAACCCCTGTGCGGGGCCGAAGAGCCCTACCCATCACAAACCCTTAAAAAACCATGACTCATACCAAGAGTAAATATAGATTAATAGATAACTTACAAAGAACATAACTTACACCATTTTTTATTATTATTATTTACACATTTTTTATTATTTTTTGTTTGTTTGTAAATTTATGCGGGATCTGTTGGCTAGGCGATTAACCTGTGGCTTGAGAAACCGCGACTCAGGGGCATCTAAGCCGTCAAAATCACCCGGGGATCGCACCCGGCATAAGCCACACCAACCCTTAACATGGTTGGATTTTTTGTCCCCCTAGATTTCGAACCGGTAACTTTAACAACACGGAGTGGCTTAGCAACACACTCCGTCACCAACTGTCCTACACCTCGAGGACTACACATTTTTTTATTATTATTAATATAATACAGAATAAAATATAACACATTAATTATAATAGTGAAAGCATTACTTAAAGACACGTTCATTGCCGTTGCTAACGTTGAGTCGAGTGCAATTGCATTGGGAAGAGACTTGAAATTGTTATTATTTTTTAAAGCCATGTAAATAGTTAAGAGGATTTATTATTATTAATCCATGTCTAAGGTCAGCGTTCATCATGAATTACTTTATTTTTAATTAGACATTTTTTTGTTTTTTTCAAAATTTTAAATATTTATTATTATTATTATTTATATATAGTGTTGTTAAATTATATATATTATTTTTATTTAATTAAAAATATTTTTTTATTTTTTCTCAAAATTTTAAATATTTATTATTATTATTATTTATATATATTATTCTCGCATTGAATGAGCAAGATACCACTTGTACATAGTCCATGCCACTCCCGGATCAGACTAGTCCATACCTACGGCAATAACTTAGGGCTGCTAAGTGCTTGCATTAAGGAAGGCTGAGCTGCCGAACCGACATGCATGCGTTAATTCTAAACCCAACTGAGGGATCCATTGGTGCATCTGGGCCGGGTAGGAATAAGGGCAACTCGGGCTAGATTAGAGCTCCTAGGGGTCTAATCCCTCAAATAAGAAGAACTCTCTCTAGCTTAAGATATAAAGAGTTAGCGAAATACTTTTTTGTTTTTCTCAAAATTTTAAATATTTATTATTATTACTATTTATATAAATAGTGTTCTTGAATTACATATATTATTCTTATTTAAGATGGTTATACAGGGTCTTTAAGTTATTTTGGAAGTATCTAAAAAAACATTTCTTTCCAAAAAGGTTATTAAGCAAGGTGGGAGATGCAACCATGTGTGTTAAATCTATTTTCGGATTTAGTGAGTAAAAAAGTTATTATTTGTGTTCAGTAAGATTGAAGATTTCAAAGTAATGTAGTATGTGAGTGTTGTTTTTATATAATAGTTTGTTTTAGTTTTTTTAATTAAAATTGATGTATATTCATTTTAATTTTGATATATTTTGATATTGAGAAGAATTAAATTTATTAAAATGTAAAATTTTGATGGTATAAATAAAGAGATAATAATATTTATATGTAAATATCATATTTTTGTGTAAATATCTATCAAGCAAAATTTACAAAATATTTGCATTATTATTGAATAAAAAAATGGTGGTTGTAAGCTTCCTCCTAATTCTGTATTGGTCACAAAGTTCAAATCCACATTCAACATTTCCACATCCTCTTATTGTTGCAACATTGTCTCATCTTCATTTACTTCCTCCAATGCATACAGAATTGACAACCTAACATTTGAATTAGTTGAAGCAGTGTTTCTTATCAGACTCAAAACTAGTGGTCGGAGTGCAACACACTAAGCTTGAAGTTTTTCAATTTGTCTTTTTTTCACTGTGTAGGGTTTCCTTTTCAACCACTCAGGTGGTCTCACAACATCTCTTAGGATGCCCATGGTCCATACTCTTAACACTATATACCACTTGAAATAACACCTTAACCCTACCTATTGCTGATAGTCTAGCATACCCAATGATTTGTTTGCTTACATTTTCTTATAAAAAGAGTAGTAGAGCATAATGCCTAAGGGAATACTAACCTTTTGCAATTTTGTACAAGAAGAACTAGAGGGATTCAAGAGGAACAAACAAAATAATGTTGAACAAACTAGACCTACCCGACCACCATGCTAAGCCATGAAAAACAAAGCTAAGGAAACCTAAGCCATGTTGGCCAGAGCCAACCAAATCCAAGCCATGGAAACCACATCTAACAAGACTCGAGCCATGCAGACCGAGCCAACAAAAACTTGAACCACTCTAACTAGAGCCAAAAGCCGAGCAACTGGGACTACGTAAACCAGAGCAAAAAGAACTCGGACCACGAAAACCAAATTCAAGAGAAGTTGTTAGGGTTCCAAAAGTGACACTTCCCCAAGGTGTGTATAGTCTTAAGATGTGTTTTTGGAAGTCTTGGCCCTTGCTAAGTCATAAGTTATTGATATATTTGGCTTGAATGTTGTTGGATGAGTTATAGTAGTAGTCACTTAGTTTGATCCCCGTCTAATCCATGACTAGTTACCAATTTTCTATGGTTAAATTTTTTTTTTTTATTAATTGTTAATCACAAATAAAAACTAATAAATAGTCATGTAGAATAATTTTTGTACGAGTTTTTGGGTACAAGGTAAAACTAGAGCGAGATATATTATTCCCTAGCCTCTACCAAAATGGAACACAATAGTTATTAAATATCTTGGTAAAAAAACCCTTACACTAACTAATTATTTTAAATTATTTTAAATGATATGATTTTACTTAAATAAAGGTGACAAGTCGATCCATTTTCATTAATAAAAACAATGATTACTATGCTTATTACAAATTTACAACTAAATTATAATAAATTTTACATTAAAAAAATAATAAAAACTGTTTTGCATTTAAACTTAAAAAAATTACATGTATGGCATTGAACCTATCCATCGAATGAAATATAGTTTTTGATTCAATTGCCTTTGGCACCGTTCCACGTTTGTTGGAGCTGGATTTGACTTTTGTGCTGGATTGTTTGGGTACAATTAAAGTTTCCAATTATCAAGTTTGAATAAATATTTTTAACCTGTAAATGTTCGAAGTTCGAAAGAGTTAGATTCGCTTCCAAATTTGATAGATGCACACACTAACTTCCATTTGACACATGGGTTTGCAAGAACCGAATAGAGCACCGGCTGCTGCGGCCTTGAGATGGAACATACACGCCATCATCATGAATACGTTCACGCCAAAAACAGATCACAAAACTTGGAATCTCAATGTTCTCGCCAAACGCCAGCGGTGGACTCATCTGGTCTAGACTCATAGATAGCAGCCATTTAAATAGGCCAAGTTATTTATAATTATTATTTTTAATATAAATTGAGCAACCACGTTATTGTTTTTATTATTATTAATGAATTCAATGAATTCGTCTGTCTTTATTATTATTCTTATTATCATGTGAATTAGTATGGAGATATTGTTTATAATAATTGGTTAGTGATTGGTTTGGATTTGTTGGAGTTTGTTTTTTTAGAATAAGTTGAATCTAACAAGAGTTTTGTAAATATATTTATATTGAGAATACATAAAAATTAAATTTTATGTGTAATTGATATTTCCATTTGGTTAAGTTAAAAATTAAATTGATATATGAGATATCATTGTTTGTAAGAAAAAGGACCCCCTGTGTTTAAATATTTGACTAATAAAATCTACCCAAATATATATACCCTACTAAATTTAAACTTGTAGGCTTTTAGAAAAAAATACATATTCTTAACCTAAATGTAAAAACAATTATTTTATAACACTAAAGCCACATAACCTCTCATGTAACGCAAATTTTGTAACTTCATTCTTTTGTAAAGGGAGATTGAGATATTAATTCATGAGCATTGTCAACTATTTTTTTTATTGACATGGCTTCTTATAAAACGTAAGGATTAGTGCAAATTTCCAGCAAGTGGCGCATCATCAGATAACATTGCCATGAATACTTGTCCTCAAATTTTGATATCACATTTTTTTAAGTGGCACATCATTCGACAAACTTGTTAACACTACTTTACGTGGAACATGGCATTTGCTTTACAATTACGACACCACCTTTACTATTGACCTATTCGGTCTCTTTTCCCACTTAAGGTGATGGTACAAGGTCCATCAACAACAAGCTTCAAAGCTTGTAAAAAATACTATACTTGGAACATGGTATAATGTTAAACTGCTTTTTTTTATTCAATAATTTTTCAGTCTTTAAGATGAGTTTTTTACTCAATAAATTTTATTTCCCAGGATGAGTAGGAAAACTATCAGTCTTCCCAACCATTTAAGCTAAATTTAATATATTTTTTTCATTAAAAGATTTATCATTTTCTTTGCTTCAATAGATTTTGTTTCAAAAGCTATTGCATCCGTGTGCTTCATTCAAAAAACTTCCAACACAAATTGAATATCCAAAAGATTGTTAATCATAAAAATTCTATTTTTTAAAAAATTATTTATTCTTTTTTCTTCTAACTTCATCCCAAGTAAATTTAACTATTCACTTCTTGTCATAAGATTTATCCACTATTTTGTGAAATCAATATTCCATGCACCAATGTTGTACAATCTATAAAAGACAAATGAAAAACTACCACTTAAATCATCTTTAGATAAACCAAAAACAATGAATTAAATCATCTAACTAAACCAATAAAAAAAGATGACAAAATAATTGGACATTAACTTATCTTTTCTATAATGTAAAAAATCTGCACAATCCTTAATTTAAACTAAGCAAAATATCTCCAAAAATCAATTTGCTTCTCTTAATTAAAGTCAAACACCTATACTAAAGTTTTGCATGGATATTTTTTACTCTCTACTCCTCTTCTACTCAAGTTTTACATTTGGTTTATGAATACTTTTTACTCTCTACTCTTCTATCCTCTTACACTCAAGTTTTGCACTTGGTTTATGAATATTTTTTACTCCTCTATCCTCTTAAACTCATACACTCAAACATCCTCTTAAACGCATACACTCAACTAGGTTGAAGCCCCTTACACTCAAGTTTTGCACTTGGTTTATGGATATTTTTTACTCTCTAGTCCTCTATCCTCTTACACTCAACTATGTTGAAACACCCACCGACATCCCTAGCATAAGGAGGGAAAAGAAATAATTTTACTCTATCCTTTTAGACTCATACACTCAACTAGGTTGAAGCCCCCACCGACAGGGAAAATAAATAATTTTATCTTTAAAGGCACAAAAATATTAAGTTCCAAAATCTAAATTCATATTCAAAGAAAAGCAGAAAAGCACATAAATGTAGATGCACAAAAACCCAAATGTATGACACCAACCAGAAAAGAGGTAAACCCACATATATCTACCGGATCAATGAAATGAAACAAGCTTGCAACGACAAAAACCCTACCTGAACAATTCCAAACACCCAACATTTCAAACAGATTACCAGTCCTGAAATACCCAGTAGGTAGGAGATTGCCTGGATGCATCCTTGTAAGTTTTGGGAATTTAACTTTATGAAGAAAACAAGATACACACCACCCTTGACATTGCAAACAGATTACCATTCCTGAAATACCCAGCAGGTAGGAGATTGCCTAGATGCATCCTTATAAGTTTTATAAGTTTTGGGATGTGAAAGGGAGTCTACACCTGTGTTGGCTTAGATAAGTTGCTCTCTGTAATCTTTTCTCTTATTTGATGGTTTTACTTCCCAACCTCTATCTCCTTCCATAGGTTGATTAACAACGGGAGAAAGTGAAGGGGTATGGGCAACCAGCTTCCATGCTAGTTTGGGCTTACATGCAGGGTTTGTTAGACATTTCAGGCGTATAAATTGGAGTAGAGCTTTCTACTGGGGAAATATTTGATATGATGATTAATCGTTTCATGATCAACCCTGCAGGTTTAGATACTTCACCTTTCGTAAAGATCAAGGTGAATAATCTGAAGTGCAGAGGCAAATTCTTAACCAAATCAACTTCAATACAAATTCTAGCGCTACCCTAAAAAGAACTCCGGCTTCCATCACCGAGGACCTTGCCATACTATTGGGTAAATGTATCAACAAAGGGTCTCATAATTCGGCCCCCATCTTTTTACATATTCCAGTAATGTTTCGTTATATGCTTTTCCAGTAAATTCGAATTAGACGCATATTAAGCTTTAAAATCCATGAAAAGTCTGCTCTGCTTTAGTTAGCACAGATATCGCTTTATAACAATTTTCAATTGGAATGAAGGTAATCGAACTGTTTTTCCAGCAGATTTTATTCTTTATAATTTATTTATTTATTGGAAAACCATGTAGAATTTATCTGTATGAGAACTCATGAATGTAAGGCTAAACAAACCAAAACACAGCAGTTTGTCRTCCAACGGCAACTTCAAATTCRAATTCAGAAATTGGACAGCATTTCGTTCATCGATWCATARTTGGGAGAACAATATTGATATCASTCATAAAATAATCCATCCAGAGTACATCTTTTGCAATCGAGAGCATCGGCCGGACATGCATTTAGATGCGCATCTTGACAGCTTTTGAATCGAGCAGCGTTAATTTGGTCCTCCACGAGAAGTAGATGATTGGTCCCTGGGAATATTGTCTCTAAGTTCTGCTATATCAATGTCACCAAAATGGTCCTCCGGAATATAGTAACCGGTTACAGGATCTGGCATCCAAGACCTCGCAGCAGCTTTGTCATCCGCTTGTTTCGGGTCCGCCCGAGTTAATCCTGCTGACAACTCTACTTTGGCTGCTACGACGCTGAATCCTCGCCTGCAATGGAACCAAATAAAAACAGCTTAGAATCAATGGCCTTACTGGTAAATTAGTATTTATTTCCCAAATTTAACACTCATTAAACCGGAGCTCATATCATAATAGTGGTGTTGTAAATAAAGCTTACATCGTCTGAATACCCAGATTTGATCCCAAACCAAATCCATGACTTCCAAATCGAGACAGAGCACCTGCAGCCACAACCTTCATTTGGAGAAGAGATCTCGCCATTGAAAATAACAAGAAATTATTGGGCTGCCAAGAAACGTGTCGCCAAATTCCAGTGGTGATTTTCAGAGCCCATAGAGACGATGGGCCATTTAAATAGGCGAAGTCAGTTATTTGAGGAAAGAGCAACGAACATGATTGAATTTGGTGAGACGTCTAAGGATTATTGACTTGACGTTGTCAAATTCCAAATATACAACGCACATCCGCGTCTGCAGCCCCGGAGGTGTACAGCCACCTGGAATTACCACCGATTTTAGAGGCGTTTTTCCAGAAGAGTAGGACTCAGGAGGACGCCCTCCATGTGGTATGTCATTTCGCTTTTAGTAACGAAGGTGCCTCTCCACGCGCAAAGGAATTTTCTAAGTCAAACTTGGCTGCAGAATGATATTCTACTCTTTCGACGAAGTGGATAATGTACTATTTAACAAGATGCCCGAAACTTTATCATCGAATGGTCGGCATGCCCAGAACTTTAGCATCGAATGCTTCGTCCTCCCGACCATATAGCCAACTTTCTTTGTTCCTTCCACTCACATGCGGGTGGGCCGAGACCAAAGATGCCCCATAACATAGCTTTCATGTGTTATGGGGCCTTGCTTTGTTCTAGTGGCACACAACTTTCTTGTGTTATGGGGCCTTGCTGTGTTTGAGTGGCACACAACTCATGGTGCAAAGGTCATGGCCCAATAATAAGATGAATATGGATACAATGAAAAGATGTCCCATAACATAGCTTTCATGTGTTATGGGGCCTTGCTTTGTTCTAGTGGCACATAACTTTTCTGTGTTATGGGGCCTTGCTGTGTTTGAGTGGCACACAACTCATGGTGCAAAGGGCATGGCCCAATAATAAGACGAATATGGATACAATGAAAAGATGCTCCATAACATAGCTTTTATGTGTTATGGGGCCTTGCTTTGTTCTAGTGGCACACAACTTTCCTGTGTTATGGGGCCTTGTTGTGTTCGAGTGGCACACAACTCATGGTGCAAAGGGCATGGCCCAATAATAAGACGAATATGGATACAATGAGCATTTAACAATTTAGGTTTAAATTTGCAATTTGCATAAGGTCATGTGATAGTAAGAAAGAGCTTAATTGGTTCAATCTCCACAAGAATCAAATCTTGATTTTCATTTATCATCGTCACATTCTACTTTATTGTCCAAATGGTTACGGTAGAGTTGGCAATTTGTCATTTTGTTATGTACGGTCAAGGGATAGTTGTATTTTTGTTGCCATCTTTTTTGGGACTAAGTTACCAATTCTATGATGTGGAATTTTCTCTCCTCTTTACCACTATGTAGATTGCATTGATTAACAAGGGATATTTTAGGTGGCTTCCTATTCATATTACACGGGGACTCACTTTTGAATTCAAGTAAATGTTTGTAAGTGATGAACATCTATACTTAGATTCTATGCATTTGGACAATCCCAAGCTAGCTCGCACATATCAATGTGTTGTCAAACCATGTAATAGTGAGAGAAGGTTTAAATGTGTTATTAAAACAACATCGTTGTGTTTCTTCCATACAAAGAAAAGAATCTCAACACACACCAACAACTAGGTAATTGATTGAAACTCTATAGCTCAAGGTAGGTGATCTCCTAACATAGTCACTTTCCAAGAGGCGGTTGTAGCAAGAAATTGGTTGCACCAAACGTCCACCTAACCCCATGCATAGTTGGCATGGGGGGGAAACCAAAATGAGTGTTTAAGGGTTTCAACATGCCCATAATTAGGGAAACCAAGATTCCAAACACTCGCATAATCCTAGCCTCTTATCTAAGGGAAACCTTCCCATTATGAACAACTAAATGAACATAAATTTCTTAAGTTCTAACACAATTTTCCACGGGTTGCACAACCTAAAAATCCAAGTCTTTTTCTCTGCCTTCATCTTCTAGAGCTTATTCAAGAAACCGTTAAGATCTAGCCTAGTGACTAACCATTTCAAGCATAAGTAAGTTGATATTTGGGAAAGGCTAATTTAGATCTACTCCACCTTTGGTCTCACCCCAAGGGTCGAAATGACTACAACCCCAACTTAAGTCAAAGATAGTAAGGAATCAACTTCGACACTTTATCAAAGATGATCCCATTGGTTTTGGCCAACTAAGCTAGACTTAGTTTTGAGCTCAAGCCAAGGGATCTACTCCCTCGAGAAATACTCAAACAAATCGTTGTTTGACATGATGTCTTTTCTATTGATTTTGGCCAATTAAGCCAAACTTAATTTTAAGCTAAAACCAAGGGATCTACTCCCTTGAGAAACACTCAAACAAATCGTTATTTGACATGATGTCTTTTCTTAAGAGCCCGGGGTTGAAAAGTAAAACCCTTTTCCTAACAACTTATCATCATCTTTGAGAAAAGGAGACCACCACAAACCATGATCATTAAAAAAAAATAATATCCTTGATAAAACATATGCCCATAAAAATACTTTAATAACCTCTCAAAACTTTCATATACTTTTTACCACCAAGGTTACTTTAATCTTTACCGGGCCATGAGAAGTGATTAAAAAGAAAAATATTTACCAAAGTTTCGTGCCCAATGTTGCACCAAGCAAGTTGCAATTTCTTAATAAAATATTTCATCTTATGTGTCATCTATGACTCGAATGGCCCATTTGAAACATAAGCATGGATATGTGTTCAATGCTTAAAATTCTCTCAAACCACCCCGTCTTTCAACGTGTACACCATTGCCTATTTACCATATGTATGATTCTAACAAATAACATTTTATTTATCTCTTCCTCAAGTATTTTTCTTGTATTAATGATTCATTTATGAACTTAGATTGAGATGCAAAGTCATATTGTGGCACCTTGTATTCATAAAGAATACCTTTAAGGTTATGATAGGTAAAGCTTAAAGAAAATGTCTCTTTGAAAAGTAATTTGACATATTTATTGAACCGTTGGATCTAGAATGAGAGCAAGATTTGCCATGAAATTTACAGTGGTGTTCTTGTAGTTGGCTCATTTGGAAATGGATCATGTAGATTAACTTGAGTACATATGCTATTAATGTGCATTAACTTTGTTATTGATTAATGGAATTTAATTTAATTTTTAAAATATTGTTACCTTACACAAATATGAGTGAAATCATTGTAATACAATGAATGAATGAATTTTTTTTTTTTTTTAATTAAGGTTTTATTTTAAATTTTAAAATTTCAAATTAATATTTATATTTATAAGAAATATAGATTATGGTGCATAAATGATAACTAATGAAGGATGAATTGGAGGAATTTTAAAAAGATATTTAATATTAGTTTCAATTCACTAATTTTTTTAATTAAGGTTTTATTTTAAATTTTAAAATTTCAAATTAATATTTATATTTATAAGAAATATAGATTATGGTGCATAAATGATAACTAATGAAGGATGAATTGGAGGAATTTTAAAAAGATATTTAATATTAGTTTCAATTCACTTAATACAATAATGTTTGTCTTTTTTATAAAGATTATATTTTGTTTTCAAATCTAGCTTATTTTTAATAGAGATAAGATGGTTGAGTGATCATCTCAACCATCATCCAATAACTTAATGCTTAACAACTTGTCATTATTAGTAAGATTTATAATATAACACCCTCTTTTAAGGATTATACCATAAAAAATATAAAAAAACTCATTGAAAGGAACACACATTGACTTAACACAACTAAAAATAGAACTAGACATTCTTCAAAAGATTATATTTGAAAACGATGCTTGGACCAATAAGACTCCTTCAAGTTGCTCCTTATTCCACCGAAAGGTATATCCTTCTAGTTGTGATCCAAGTTTCCTAGTATCATTGGACATCATTAGCACTTGAAATACCTTGTCATCCTTGTAAAGGTAGGATACCAAACTTCTAGATCTCGGATCTCTTGTGACCTATTGGAAAACAATCCCCATATCCATGTCTCATAACGCCAAAGAGGTATAGTTTCTTTAATCCACAAGCATCTTGGGATATTGAACAATGATTTGTATTCCATTGCATCCCTCCTTGTCTTCAAACCGTGGACCCTTCGAGTCCTTCTGATTGTATTTTTACATGTCTATATCTGGACAACCACCTTCAACTTGTTTGAGTTGCTAGAAATGGGTAGAGACTTCCATCATATTGCGTCGATCATCCTTATCATAAGTAAGACATCTGAAAGTCAATTTAGCAACACCAATAACCACATGAGGGATACAATCAATCTCTAGGTTCATATCAACAAGCTTATGTAAAACCCCACATTGAATCTTGGACAAGGATAAATTTGCAAGCCCAATATATCTTTTCTCCCATGTTATGTCAATGGATTTCTTAGCAAATATTGGCCCTACTAGGACTACATAAAAGCTATAAACATCACCCTTGTCATTGATTGTCCTAAGCCTCCTAAGGGATCTTGCAATGCTACTAAGATGTTTCTTGTATTCCTTTGAATTCTAGAGTAAATGGTTAACTAAAATCCTCACCACCTAAATGAATATCTCTTGTTGTGGCCTTGTTACCCCCTCATATCGATGGGTAACTAGAGGATATTTTTTTCTCTTAGACAATAGTCTCATAGACGACACCCATGGTTCTCCAAAAATAGATGATCGATGATGCTTTCCATATTTTACTCAACTCACTCTCACTTGATGACTATGGTTCTTGATCCACAAGAAGTAACTTGTTTCATTACTTCATATTAAGTGTTAATGCCTTATGTACTTGTCATGAAAGTGGTGATCAAGTGGTTGAGTCACATAATGGATCTTGATGCTCTAAATTTGTGTATTTTTCCTTGTTTCACCTTGGTGGTAATCATTCCCTCATAGATAAGTATTTTCATTCTTAGGAAGAATTGTATTACTAGGGGGATTTGATAGGGGTAGAGTGTCCATATCTCGATCCATACATAACATTATCCACCTTTTCCAATATCCATTGTCCCATTTTTTGGGTTAGTGGTCATATGTCACACATATAGGTTCATGCTTCATAATATCATGAGAAGAAGGAGCTTGAATGCTTGAGGTTGATGCAACTATATATATAAGGAAAATAACAAAGTGCTAAAATCAAGATGCAAAGCAAATGAAAGAAAAAATAAATAACTAAGAAAAAACTAAAGAAAAACAAAGCATCAGAAATTCCCCCCTCACTATGAGGCCACCACCCCTAAGTCTTATTCACTGAATTCATATCTTAAAAAGGACTAAATGAAAGTCAAAAGATAGAAAATGTTAAAGAAATAAAGAAAAAGGCAAATAGGGGTTTGAAAAGACACGATATTGAGGAAAGGGAAACTCATTGCATAAGTGATCCCTCATTACAAATCCACTCATGTGGATGAATATTTTACATACATGACTATGCATATCACTCATGAAGTTAAACCCCACACATACCATCTATCATCACACATGCTCCTTGATGGTTTACTTGTGAAATACTTCTCCTCCTAGGTACCGACACATGTAATAGGGGAAGACGATTGATCCAGGAGGATATCGGTGGCCATCCACCTATTCCAACTAGCTCAAAACATTTTTTTGGCAATTAACTATGTTTAGCAGTTTTTTGGGTCCTAAACTTTCGGGGCCATTTTGAGGGCCTAAACGACATTTTTTTACGATCATCCACCTCAACTATTGAAAAAATATTTGATTGAACCCCCTAAATGAAGCTCCTCATTAAGACCTTTCCAATCAGCTATCATACTCCCCAAACAAATATCGTATGCAAATGTTACGACCCCGAGAAGTTGATGTACCAACTTACCCCAATGGGGCCCACATGACTTTTGGTGTTTCATCTCCTAGGGTTAGGTTTTTGGATGTATAAGGTTTTGGAATTTAGGGTTATTGTAAAAAGTCCTTTAGAGCCTCATTGTACTCATCTTCTTGCGAATGGGCGTAGCCATCACATCTCTTCTCAGAGATAAGATGCCACCATTCTAGCAAGGTTGTTTCGGTCTGCATTTTATAGTTTCAACATATTTCTTATTTAATAGAAGTCTAATTTTACTATATCATTGTTGTTATTCACTATGTCTTTGTCTTAATATTATAAATATATGTTTTCATTTTGTTCTGCTCATAAATCCAGATCAGTGGTATTAGAGCGGTCTGATCCTTGTCGTTTTTTAGTGCATGTACCTGACGAGGTGAGGGTATAGAAAGTCGGGTCTCAATATTGTTTCTCTTGAGGAAAACTGGTCTTTCACGCCCAAGAAACCTTCCATGGCGGGCAAAAATAAATATGACAAGACAGGAGATCCTTTCAAAATGTTGCTCGAGGAATCCCTCGAGCGATAGAGGAACGAGATGATGGATAACTTTGCACAAATCCTTTGACGACTATCGACAAGTGAAACATCTACCTCAAACGGAGGCGACGCCCCCTTTAAGGTACATATCAACTTTGATATTCCTATATTTGAAGGTCAGATAGACGCCAATGTTGTAGACAAATGGTTGAATCTGTTAGAAGGGTATTTTCCTATCCATAACTTTTCGAATAGAGAAAATATTACTTTTGTGCTCCTCAAAGTCGTTCCCCATGTCAAATATTGGTGGGAGACTTTTTGTGAGCAAAAGGAAATGGAGGAATCCTCATTATTTACAGTCGCACTTACCTGGGAATCCTTCAAGGATGTTATTAAGGAACAATACTACCGTTTTGGAAGTTATTACGACCTGTACACAAAATGAACCACACCACGGTAGGAAAGGGACCAATTAGTGCTAGAGTTCACAAATATCTTCTATACCTTGCACACCAAGCTGGGTATCAAATATTTTGAGTGGCATCTGGTGTTGAAGTATTGTGGTGGTATTCATATATACATCCAGGCAAAAATGGATTTTTTGGACATCTCATCCTTAGGCATGACCTATCGATATGTCCTCAAAATCGAGCAGAAGATTAAAACAAAGAAACAAAATTTTGGGTCTAGGAACCCCTCACAGCAGAAGCAGGGCAAGGGCAGCCCCAACCCGCAAAACAAAGGACAGAGAAAAGATGGAAAACCTTAGGAAAACTATTGCAATCCATAAGAAAATAAGGACAACTGAAAGACGAAGAAAGATACTAGGAAGTGGTGTGACTTTCATAAGAGCCTTCGTCATAACACTGTTGGTTGTCGCTCTAAGCAGTCATTGGTGGTAGAGGTGAAAGCCTCTGAATCAGATGCATGTTCCGACTCTGAATTAGAACTAGAAAAGGGGAGAAAGATCACTGACATAGAACCTTGTGCCACCATTGCTACCATCAAGATCCAACCCTGTGAACTTGATGAGACAGAGGAAGGTGTTGACCAAAATTTGGTCATCTATATTTTCCCGCTCTTGGATTAATAAAAAAAAATGATATCAAAAGATGAAAAATTTTGAACTATTATAAGTTCGTTATGTGGTCCCCGGTCTCATCTTCGTCACACATTTTTCGTATCGGAAATCTGAGTTCGTATGCTCAAGATATCTAGGTTTAAAGTTTAAAGTGGAAAAATACACATCTTTTATGTGGAATAAAGCTAATATTTTGGAAGCGCTTTTAATTTTTTTTTAGGTTCAAGTCCCTTAAAAATATTCTTGTGTTGGGTTCAAAACCCATAAAAAATATTCATGGAATATCTCATGGGAACACGTCATTATCCTCTACTTAGTTTTTATTTGAATTACAATGTTCGGTCGAACTCATCATAACCCAACTCACTCCCTCCCCCCAACTTCCCAACCCGCCAACCCTTCCCCGATACTCTCACCTCACCTCTCCCTGCGTCACTTCCTCTCACTCTGATCCCTACATTTCTCCCTCCTATCTTTCGCCACCTACATTTCTACCTCCCCCTACACTACCATTTCCCCCTTTCCTACATTCCCGTGCCTCCCACACTTAACTCCTTTCATAAAAACTTATTT
Source organism: Picea engelmannii (assembly GCA_009831015.1). Lineage (NCBI taxonomy): Eukaryota > Viridiplantae > Streptophyta > Pinopsida > Pinales > Pinaceae > Picea > Picea engelmannii. Next base: position 163,767 of record ML781791.1, on the reverse strand, counting down.
TTATTATATTACCCACCTTTTAACTTTTCCATTTTATACATGATTTTATTTAACCCACATGTAACCTTATGTCATGTGCCCAAATCTCCTTGGATGACATAGAAATATGTTTAATCCTATAGAGGAGTGCCACATGGAAGCCAATTAATTGGAGACACATGGAAATATATTAATGGTTGGATGAAATTTAATCCAATGGCCTAGATTTGTCCACGAATTTTGATCAATGGTGGTTGAGTCACGATCTTGCAGAGGCTATAACTTGAGCTCTTGGTGTCAGAATCGCACAAAATTTATACCGTTGGAAAGTTATTTCAACGTAAAAGATGATGGTACAGGTTTTAAAGGCTAAAGGTTTCGACATTTTCCCTAGAAATTAAAAGATCAGTCAGCTTCATTTTTAATGGGCATGTGTGACAACTCAACTTTACGAGCTCATATCTTGAGATCCAGGCGACGGATTTGGAAAAAACATTATATTGCTGGAAATATAAGAAAATGAAGATCACTTCTGAAATGATTTCCATGGCTAAAACGTTTATTATAATTCCCAAAGAATTAAAACACATTCATCCTCTTTTCAAGGGAAATTAATTAAATTAAAAAAATAAAAGTTTAATTAAACTTTTATTAAAAATGAGAGGGACCCACTTTCAATATACTTGTATTAATGATGTGAAATCATTAATGAGGTATTAATTAAAGGGAATGTTTCAAGAAGTAACTTGTACGTAAATTTCTAGAAGGGAGAAACCCTAACTACCCAAGTAGTTAGAAAATCTTTCCTTAAAAAGAGAAAAGAGTCTCCATCAAAGGTCCAACAATGAGTATTGTAGAGACAAACAATCATAGTAAGTTTATGTTGATCACATATTTCTTTTTCTTTATCAATTCATTCATTCAGTTATTCCACCTCTTTCACCAGAAAGGTTTAACCGAAGACTGATAACTCCTCTTTTCTTCTTACCATGTCTTGTTGTTCTTCTACCACCCACCATCTTCCTTCTAAGAGATTATTTCTTGTATTTATTTTCTTTATGGTCCACAAGAGCCCTAATCCTAGTCTTTAAGACAAACACATTTTAAATTTCAAATAATATGTATCAGAGTATATATTTTTTAGAAATTTCAAGAGAGATACTTTGGGAACAATCTCGACAGTGCTTTGTAACCCTGTGTTCAGAATATAAAGTATTTGAGGTTGATCTATGGGTGGAATCACGAAGGTGGGTTACACTTTCGTGACAATCCGCTTTCCAAAATTTCGACAAACCTTTTTTCGGCCGAACTAAAACTAATTTTTGGCCGAAAGACATTATTTTCGGCCGAACTATTTGTCGGCCGAAAAAATAAATGTCAAATCAAACAGAGCAATAACAACGCCCTCGATTTGTGTGTCGAAATTTGGTCGGCCGGATATTTTTTTTCCGGGCAACAAGTTTTCGACCGAAAGATTGTTCGGCCGAACTATTTTTCGGCCGAACTATCTTTCGGCCGAACTATCTTTCGGCCGAAAGTATGTTTATATATTAGCCACACATGGGCTTTAGAACATTTTTCGTTTGCGTATTTGCTGTCTCGCGAGAGGAGTGTGTAGCTGGTCCTGGAAGCCGAGGGAGAGGTCACCGAGATCGCAGGGAGAGGTCGTCGAGATCGCCGGGGTCGCCAAGATCGCAGGGAACGCAGGTAAGTTTCAAAAATTATGGCTCTGTTTATATTATCGTTCTGTGTATATTATCGCTATGTCTGTGTATATAATCGCTCTGTCTGTCTGTGTATATAATCGCTCTGTCTGTCTATGTATATAATCGCTCTGTCTGTCTGTGTATATAATCGCTTTGTCTGTCTGTGTATATAATCACTCTGTCTGTCTGTGTATATAATCACTCTGTCTGTGTTTATTTTTCGAAAATTATAATCAAATATTATGGCTCTGTTTATATTATCAAAAATTATGGCTCTGTTTATATTATCGCTCTGTGTATATAATCAAAAATTATGTCTCTGTTTATATTATCGCTCTGTGTATATTATCGGTCTGTGTATATTATCGCTCTGTCTGTGTATATAATCACTCTGTCTGTCTGTGTATATAATCGCTTTGTCTGTCTGTGTATATAATCGCTCTGTCTGTCTGTGTATATAATCGCTCTGTCTGTCTGTGTATATAATCGCTCTGTCTGTGTATATAATCGCTCTGTATATAATCGCTCTGTCTGTGTATATAATCGCTCTGTCTGTGTATATAATCGCTCTGTCTGTGTATATAATCGCTCTGTCTGTGTATATAATCGCTCTGTCTGTGTTTATTTTTCGGTCTGTGTATATAATCGCTCTGTGCAAATTATCGCTGTGTATATTATTGCTCTGTGCAAATTATCGCTGTGTATATTATCGCTGTGTATATTATCGATTTGTGTAAATTATCGCTGTGTATATTATCGCTGTGTGTATATTATCGCTCTGTGCAAATTATCACTGTGTATATTATCTCTCTGTATATTATCGCTCTGTATATTATCATCGCTTTGAATATTATCGCTGTTTGGCTCTTGGTTTTACCTGACATAGAGGAAACAACCCTCTCAATTTTGCGTTCACAGCCATCACAGTCTATCTTGACTTTTATTTCCACAGTCTGTACTCATAACCAGTCAGAATTATCACTGTGAAAT
>ML781791.1:149397-160992 GCA_009831015.1 Picea engelmannii | reverse complement strand
AAGTTTTGTTTTTACTGTAAAGTGAAATTCTAAATAAAAAAAATACTTTTATATGTCGGAAGTTGAATAACTTGTGAAAATACAGTTTTTTTTGTCATAAAACAAGCAAAAGTGTAACCCACCTTCATGATTTCACCCCTATCATTATATTTATTTGATATAACCATGTGTCCACTCTGTTAAAGTTCTCTTATGCATGTGAATCATCTTCTTGTTTATTTTTTGTGTTAATAAATATTTATCTTAAACTATGATGGATGTGAGGAAATTTTATCTATTTTTGTTGAATGTATGAAGTGTGCAGTTCCTGGTAATTTCTCAGGAAATTTATTTAAAAGTAAAACAAAAAAATTTCTTCCTTGTTATTTTATATTTCTTTGATTACCACGACGACCTTCTGCAAAGTCCTACATTCTGAAGATCTAGAGTCCCAAGGAAATCTGAATTAAAGAGGAGTACCACCTCTATAAAAACGTAGGGGGATTTATATCCTCGTGAGGTTGTCGTTTCGGTCCTGACAGATTCAAGCATCAACAGAAGGAAAGCACCTCTTTCATTCACATATGTAAGTGGCACTCCGCTGCACTTCATTGTTGATAATGGTAGCCAGAAGAACCTCATATCAGCAGAGGTCATCAAGTAGATACCTCTTCTGACAACACCACACCCACAACCCTACACCATTGAATGGATCTGCTGAGGGAGTGATATTTGCATCAACCAAAATTGTGGACTTCCATACGAAATAAATCCATTCAAAGATGAGGTATTGTGTGATGTCGTTCCCCTTGAATTTTGTGATGTTATTTTGGGCCAACCTTATTTATGGAAACATCATGTTGTATATGAGTCTAGGCCTCGCAGTGTTATTATTAATTTGAATATGAAATTATACAGGATACCCAAGGTAGTCCCACCTAGTGCTATTTCCTTGATCTTTGCCAAGCAATGCATGAATATCATCTCTCAAACTGGGGAGTTTTTCTTCTTCGTGATTCGTTCTTAGAGTGAGAAAAAGATTGCATCCACATCCATGGCCTTCGTGGTCGAGCTCTCCACACATCAGAAGAAAGTGGATAAGGTCATGGAAGAATAAAAATACATATTCTCCTCACCTATTGAGGTACCTCTGCACTGTCAGGTTAAGCATTCCATGGATATGACCCCCTGTGCATTGCTATCCAATGGACTAGTCTATCGTCACTCTTTGTTATAAAATGAGGAGATCAAGTGTCATATCAAATAACTGCTCCACAAGGGGAACATCCGACCTAGCTCATCACCTTGTGGAATCCCAATCATGTTGGTGTAGAAGAAAGACAAGATGTGGCGACTTTGCATTGATTACTAGGTCCGAAATAAAATCACAGTTAGGAACTAGTACTTGATTCCCCAAATCAACAATCTCCTTGATCAACTCAATGGATTTGAATACTTTAGTAAGATTGATCTGAAGTCTGGCTACCATCAGGTCCTAATAGAGAAGAAAGATGTATGGAAGATTGTCTTCAAGTCAAAAGAAGGTATTTTTGAATGGTTGTTCATGCCCTTTGGTTTGACAAATGCCCCAACAAATTTCACGAGGATGATGGATGATATCTTGTGGCCTTTCACCAATTATTTTGTAGTGGTGTATCTGGATGACATCCTCATCTACAACAAGACTTGGGTGGAACACTTTAAACACATTTAGTAATCTATACACACTCTGTGACATCACAAGCTATATGCCAACTTGAAAAAATGCTCTTTCGGCATGGACATAGTCCACTACCTAGGATACATTTTTGATTTGCATGGTGTGCATGTGGATCCAACCAAGATCCAAGTCATCCATGACTAGCCATCCCCAACAATGCTAACTGAGCTTCAGAGATTCTTAGGCCTTACTAATTTTTATCGCAGCTTCGTGTTGCAATTCTCCAATATTGCATGGGCCCTCAACCAAGTAAAAAGGGGTGGTGGTAAAGAAAACTTTGTGTGGGGCCTGTCCCAACAAAAAACGTTCGTTGATCTGAAGTAGCGCTTGTGCTCAGCCCCGGTGATTTCATTACCTGACCTGCAACAATCCTTTAAAATCAAGACAGATGCTTTAGACTATGTTGTGGCAACAATATTGACTCAACACAACCACCCCTTGGCCTATCATAGTGAGAAATTATCAGATGTCATCCGTAAGTACTCTACTTACGACAAATAAATGTACTCCATTTTGCAAGCCTGTCGCCAGTGGAATCATTACATTCTCAAGAAGGAGACAGTCATCCACACTGATCATCAACCATTTCAGTTCATGCAGACACAAGAAAAATTGCATAATGGCCAACATAAAAAGTGGTTCACATACTTGCAGCAGTTCCACCTCAACATAACGTATAAAACAAGAAGTACCGATTGAGTCACTGATTGACTCAACCGACTTCCATTCGTGTAACTCACCACGGTGCTATAATCTTATGTCCACGAGACCTGTGGATGGCCCCACCTCTATGAGACAGATCTTGACTTTGCCAACACCTACCAGATGTTAGGAGCGAGCATAGTTGTCACTAATTTCCATCTTCAAGATGGGATACTATGCCATCTGGGCCAATTATTTGTTCCATCAAGCGAGTGAATGAAACTGATTTGGGAATCCCACTAAAGTCGGGTGACAGGACACTTCAGCATGGAAAAAATAGTGGCAATGTTGCAGTGACACTTCTATTGGACGAAACTTAGATAATATGTCAGCAAGTATATTCAATCCTGCACTTCCTGTGATATTGTCAAACTAACCACTAAGAAACAAGGCTTGTACGACCCTCTGCCTACTCTTGACAGGCCTTGCGAATCCATCTCAATGGACTACATGTCGGGCCTTCTATCCACCAAGTGGGGAAATGATTGTGTTTTTGTGGTTGTCGATCATTTTTCTAAGATGGAGATTTTGGCCACCTGCAAGAAGAGCATCACAACAGAGACCACTGCCAAGCTCTTCTTTGAACGAGTGTGGGTACATTTTGGTATCCCACAAAACATTATCTCATATTGGTACATTTGATTCCTCTACATATTCTGGTTGAGCCTTTGGTAATTGTTGGGCACCAAGCTCACCAAATCCATTGCCTTCCACCCACAGACGGATGGCCAAACCGATGTCGTCAACTAGAATATTTGTGCATATCCTGTGCATGTACAATTCCAAGCACCCTCGCACATGGGATAAGACTCTTCCCTATTCTCAACATAGCTACAATAGATCCATAAATAGCTCAACCGACCACAACCCCTTTTAGGTGGGGTTTGGATTTCAACCATTGAGTCCCATGGATGTTGCACTACCCCTTGCAGCCACCCAAGCATAATCGTCCCATTGGCAAAGCCACCCGATTTATTGAGTGGATCCAACAAATCCTCCAACAAGTTCAGGATATTTTACAAAAGTTCAATTCCAAGTACAAGCAACGCCATGATAACATCGGGTGCCACACAAGTTTCAGGTGGGAGACAAAGTTTTGTTGCACTTGCATAAATAATGCCTTACATGGTCTCATCGGAAGCTTCGTACACTCCATTATATACCTTACACCACCACCAAGGTTGTGGGTGACAATTATTTTGAGCTCAACATTCCCCCCTTCCTTGGCTTGCACCCACTATTCAATGTGGACCTCCTTCGGCCATATTTTGCACCATTATTGGACACCTCAGAGATAACAGAACATTTAACACCAATAGAGATAAAAAAATGACTGCATGGAACAAGCATCCAATGATCATATCATGGAAACACATGCCAAGGGAACTCATGAGCATAGGATCCAAGTTTATCGGGTTGTCAAAGCAGGGCAGTTCCTGCACCAAGGCAAGTGGCTCACCCAGGGCCAAATTCAACAGAAATTTCCTCATCTGATGGGGGAACTCAATGCAATGGAGACCATTACTTAATAGTGGGGGAGGATTGATCTAGGAGGATGTCGGTGGCCACCCACCTATTCCAAATGGCTAAAAATAGTTTTATGGCAATTTACTATTTTTAGTAGTTTTTCGAGTCCTAAACTTCCGGGGCCATTTGAGGGCCTAAACGACATTTTTTCACGATCGGGAACCTAAATTATAATTTAAGGCTCTTATTTTTCCCCATAAATTAATCTCCTCATCAATACCTTTCCAACGAGTTATCGTGTGCCCCAAATGAAGATCGTATGCAAAAGTTATGACCCTGAGAAGTTGATGTACCAACTTACCTCAACGGGGCCCACATGAATTTTGGTGCTACATCTCCTAGGGTTAGGTTTTTTGGATTTATAGGGTTTTGAAATTCAAGTTTATTGTAAAAAGGCCTTCAAAGTCTCATTGCACTCATCTTCTTGCGAATGAGCGTAGCCCTCACATCTCTTCTCAGAGATAAGTTGTCACCATTCTAGCAAGCTTGTTTTTGTCTAAATTTTACAGTTTCAACATATTTCTTATTTAATAGAAGTCCATTTTTACTATATCGATGTTGTTATTCAATGTGTCTCTGTGTTAATATTATAAATCTATGTTTTGATTTCTTTATGCTCATAAATCTGGATCAACTATAACCTTCCCATACCTAAACTTGGAAAATTGTATGAATTGTATGAGTTATTGTGAAGTTTGAAGATGATGTTTAATGTGATCTACCTAATAGCATTTACATTTGACATGAACCACTTCTTTTTTTGTATTGGACTTGTGTACATGCCCCAACAAAGTTACCAACTTAACAATAACTCTCTAGAGTTCTCATTTTTTAGAGGTCATATTTAGTGGCTACTTTTACCCCCATTTCAGAAAGTAGCGCTATAGGTATCACCCTTTTATGGGGAAGTGGTTAAAATTGAGACTCGATTCAAATTAGGGCCTTGACAATTGATATCATTGTGAAAAATTGACCCGTGAATCGAAAACCGATGTTACTAGTAGCACCATTTTTGTTTTTGGAGTTGAAATTATGATTTAATTGAAACCATAACATTAACAACTTGTACCATCACAAATGAAAATGTTAAAATTGACTCCTAAATTGGAAACTTGAAAAATGTTTATTAATTAATTTTTTTTTTTCTAATTTATGCTAAAAATGAAAAGAAAAAAAAAAGAAAAAACAAAAAATGACAACTTAAAAAGATGCATAACATAATTAAAAAAAAATAAAATCAACATAGAACTTTAAAAAAATGATTTTTTTATATATAAAAAAATAAAAAAAATAAAAAAATACATTAAATACGAACAACCCAAAAAACAAAACAAAAAAAAACTAATAAAAATTTAAATTTAAAAATAATTGTCTTAAACACTTTGAACAAACTAAATTTTATAAAACAAAAAATTAAAAAATACATAGAATGATGATGATTAACATCCACTAAGACCGAATTGGTCTATAGGACCTTAAGAGGGTAAGTGATTACTTGCGATTATTTGGAATTTTGTTTATGTGCTCGAAAAGAATTAAGAGAAACTTTCCAAGATCACCATACTTGTGTTGAGTTAAGAGGTTAGTAAGGTTGGTAGTGTGACAAATATTTTGAAAATGAGATGTAATATGGGTATAGGTTGGACAATCTAAGAGAAAGTGATTTTCATCTTCAACCTTCTTAGTGTCACAAAGGTGACACACTCTTTCATCCCGTGGTGTTTTAGGAATTGACCAACGCCCAATTTCACTATGGAGCTCATGAGAATTTGTTTTTATCTTAGCAATGCTTATTTTTTTCTTTACACTTGGCAAAACCGATAGATAATTTTGATCTTCTATATTAGGGTTGATTACATCCTTATAATACCTTATTTTTCTTTTTTCCTCTAACTCTTTATCACACCACATTTTCTCCTTAAATTTTGATTTGAATTTTTTTTAATAGTATCTTTATTATGCAAAATGGTGTCTTCCATGATTCACCAACAATTTAGCCAAGACCGGACATATTTATGCCATCCTTGCTTGAGTCGATGGTGGTTATGACTTGATTTTGAAGAAATTTTAGGAAGCCTCTTGTATTCCATGTTGTTTAACTTGTTCTTATACATTAGGTATCTAATCATAGCCATGCTCTCAATGGGGGAGAGGCTTGTTTCTAAGAGGAGGATGGGATAGGGCGTATTTCCTTTAATTTTGAGATTATAGGTTATACAATTCTTTTGTATTTTCTCTATCTTTCTCCATGATTCACGAGAGATACTACAACCCCATACTTCACATCCATAACGAATAATAGGTGTAACAAGAGTCTCAAAGAAGAGTTTATTATTATACCAACTCCAAAGATCAATTGATTTACAATTGTTTTCAAGCCCATAATAAGCTTTCCATCCCCCAATAATCTTTTTCTCAATGAAATAATTCCAATTGATCTTGTGATGATATCAATTCCAAGATATTTTTATGAAGTCACTTCGTCCAAGTTGTTGTTTTCATATACGAAGGTATCATAAGGTAACTTATTGGATTTAATAATCATGACCTTAGTCTTATCAATATTAACAGTCATACCCATATTGGAGAAAAAATCCTTGAGGATTCTTAGTTGGGATTCAAGATCATAGGGACTCCTTGCCATAAGAACGATATCATTAGAATAAAGAAGAAGATTGATGACTATACCAGTGAGAGTAGCGCCAACACAACCTACTTTTTCCAAGCAATCTTCTAACTTGTCAATATATATGCCAAAAAGGGTAGGGGACAAGGGACAACCTTGTTTGACTCTGATATTGCAGTTAATCTCTTTTGACTAGCCCTCAGTGTTTTTAAACTTAGCAATAACATTAGCATACATCCTTACTGCAACAACTCTCAACTCGAGAGGCACTTTTATCTCTTCCAACCTATTCCAAAGATTTTTCCTAGGAACCATGTCAAAAGATTTTCTAAAGTCAACAAAACAACAAAAAATATTGGTTTTAGTATTGCAAAACTCCTCTACAATGATCCTAAAGGTAACAATATGGTCCACAATTGAATGATATATCCTAAACCTGGCCTGACCTTTAGCTCTTTTACCGTGACTTTCTATCCAAAGGCTAATCTTTTTTTTCTTCTTTTCCAAAATAATTCCATAAAGCTTTTCTAAAATCGGGCTAATCATAATGGTCCTATAATTAGAGGGAATGTTTCTATCCCCATTTTTAAAAATAGGAACAATGAGGCTTTGCATCCAAGGTTTAAGGAAGCCCTACTTGACTGCTAAATTGAAGAGCTTGTGTATGTGAGGGATAAGGATTGGCCCTTCGATTTTAAAAATTTCATCTTGGTAGCCTTCAATGTCCTTAGCTTTCCCATTTGCAAGTCGCTTAAATCCGAACTCTATGTCATCTAAAGAAAAAACTACTTCCTTTGTAGGGATAATAGGAATGGTGTCCATGGCATTAGGAAACTCATAAAGGCTTTTAAGGTAGGAATTCCGGTCCCTTAAAGGAATCCTATTATTTTCTTTAGTATTGTGTTTTAGAATTTGTCTCCAGAATTTAGGATCCAACTTATATGGTTGTGAAAGCTTCTCTTTCCTTTTATTGATATAATACCTTTTTTTCCTTTTAATTATGGCTTTGTATGTATTGATCTTATCGAGTTTTAAGAACTCATTAGAAGCATCCCTAATGGATTTCCTAGAAATTTTACATTCTTTATCATACCAAGGGTTGGTTGTTATATTATTCTTTTTATAGGACACCTTGAAAGAGAACTTGTTAATAGAAGTGGAAAGGGTAGTTTTAAAATTATGATAGAGTTCTTCAATGTTGTCATTATAAGTTAGGATATTTAATTTACTATTTTAATCCTTTAATAAAATGTCAACTTTACTTTTGTCAAAGCACAGATTCCTTTGATTTTAAGAATTCTCTTCAATGGTGCTCCTATGCGTGGAAAAGTTTGGAGTTAGGGTTAAAGGTTTATGATCAGAGTCAGGCTCATGGTCATTTAAAAGGTCAAAAGTTGCTATTTGGTTGGAAACGAGAATATCATATATGACATAATCTAAAACACTACGACTTAGCCCATGAATACAAGTCATATGGTTGGAGTTTGGCCACTTCATTACTCCATCGCAAATTATTAGGTCTTGAGAGCTACATAGCTTGACCAAATCAATACCAAACTAATGTAGGAGCATTGTCAAAAAGCGCGAGTGGAGGACAACTGGATGCCAAAACAAGTAGGTTGGTTGGTTCTTCATATCCAGCTGGATTCCAAAACAAGTAGTTGGATGCCAAAACAATTAGTTTGGTTCTTCAGGCCACAATACTATTATTTTCTTCAACACCTTCTGATGCCAAAACAAGTAGGTTGGTTGGTTCTTCATATCCAGGTAATCACTGCGGTAACTTTTTCGTATATGGATATGAGTATGTTTCTTATCTTTCTCCGCACATAGTTACATTGGAAGAGTTCTTACACTTGAATAAAGATTTTCCCTTTCTTTTTAGGAAGGGTAGGATAGTAAATACAAGTTGCATGTTGTTAGTTTAGCTTAAAGTCTAATGCAACCTCATTTTACATTTTCTTTTAATAAAAGAACTATGAGATACATGTTCCTATGAATTGATCTCCTTATTTTATTATATTTTAGAGTGTTGTTTTTAACAAACAATTCTAGAGATTTCTGTAGGTATTTATTTCACCAGGAGTAGGCAGTTTCAAGGAAATATAAAAGAAGGTTTTTTCTTCAAAACATTGTTAGACTTGAACCTTGTTGTATGCTAAGCATCAAATGAATAATGACTTGTTGTTGTTAGCCATGTTTTTGGAAATATTTGCATCTTCTTGTTCTTAAGGCATTTTAAAAAGTAGTTTCTCTTGAAAATCTTCACCACTATATAAGGAAGTGATACCGTAACCATCAGGCTTAGAGGTCTCTCGTAGAGTTTTCCCAAGAAACATGAGTAAGTGAGTAAAGTATATTTATTAAAGAGTAACAAGGAGGTCTGATTAGAGGTTAGTCATGGAAACATCACAATAACTTACAAAAGAAGAAAGTGAGTTGAGCCTAGAGATACCTTTCTATTCTTTCTCAATGGTACCATCCACTACACAATAAATAGCTTGATTATATCATATCTTTAGATAGGCCACGTCCTCTTAAGTACCCCTTACATAGGGACAATCACTAAGGAATATATATAATGGAAATTCATCCTCTAACATAAATACCATCCCAATAAAAAGAAAGAAAAAGTTGTTTTCAGAGCTGTCCCCCCATCTTCTTGCATAAAGCAATCTTATACTAAAATCTTAAAAGATGGAGGGCCAGTCTCTGAGGGTGTAAGAGGCTAACTCGTCGGGATACTGAACATGTCTGTTGGCAAAGGGTACCGGCCTGTGGTATGACTAGGTAAACCCACCAAAGTACTGAACATACTTGCTGGTAGTGGGGCATTCTACCCAGTGAGGATGGTAATCTAACAAAAAAATAAATAATAAATTTGAACTTGTCCTGATGTACAACATTACTTGTAGACAAAGCTGACATGAAGTATGTATGGTTAAGCTAAGGTTTATGAATTCCATAAACTTTCCATTGGGAACTAACTCTAAGACTATCTTGAAACTCTCTTGCCTACATCTTCTTATCTATATATAGGATCTCTTATCCTATAGATGGGGCCATCCTTTAACTATTTCGTCAGACCAATCTATGAAATTTATCTCTACACTTAACAAGCTATAAATCTTTGGTTATTGGGAGAACTGACTGGTTTTCTATATTTTTGGTTGTGAGGTGTCACAATACTTAGGTGTGGGGTAGGGGTTCATGAGTTGACAAATGATAACATTTCCTAGAAGAAGTAAATCTTTGTAAAAATTTATGTGTATTGTTTTCATGATATAGGATATTACATTAGCAGTCATTTTATTTCCGAAATGATAATTCCATGTGTGTTATAAATTGTTGTACATCTCCTTAATAGACCACTTAATTGGTTTATTATCATTATAGATTGTTCATTACAGAGTTATGATTACATGCCTTATAAAATGTGAGATAGAGGAATGGATTGTGTGAGAACGATGGAAAAAAAAATAATAATGGAACACTCTTATCTTTCCTCTGCTCCTATTCACTGTATTTGTGGTCTCTGAGGAATCAATTGCCTCAGCCACAAATCTCCCAAGAGTTGGAGACCGCTGGTTTAAACACCACCAGTTGCCAAGAGCAAGCTATAACAGGGTTTTCAAACCTGAGTTTCAGAACATCTCTGGAGCTAAGGGATACTCCAAAGAGTGGATAAAAGAGGAGCTAATATAACCCCCCTCTCAAAATAGTAAATACCTATTGCTAATTCATGGCATGTGGACATGACATATCTTTGGTCTAGGGGGAGTTTCCTGAGCTAGAAAAATGCCAAGCACCGCCCATTTGTATAGAAAAACCCATGAGACGAGGAAGTAGGATTTTTGTCAAAATTCTATCATACTGTCTTTTTACAATGTCTTGGGATATTATATCAGCAGTTCTTTGTATGCTAAATTATATATTGTTGACATCATTGTGTGTGTTATAAGCTTACTGTGCATTTTTATGTTTATGCTATAGAAGACTTTGTATACTTAATTGGTTCTTTGTGACAATTATAGATCAATAACACATTGTTAAACTCACTACATATCTGTGTTACACACCTATGAATAGAGGAACAAGGTTAAGTGGCTTTGTATTAGGCTAGGTATTTAAGCTTAGTATGGTTTTTATTTGGATTTTTCTGGATGAGAATCTAGGTCTAGGGAGCTAGGCCAGGGTTTCCAAAAGATGAGTTGCAAAGATAGAATGGGGCAAGGTAGGTATACTTAATAGCATTTAGGATTTGTCATTGCGTATAGGGTAGATGCGATGATTTAAACATGGGAATGAGATCATGAATCCATTCATAAGAAGAAGGTGTAACATAACATGACAGTTTCATCCAAAACAATGGAAATAACTTTGAAACAATCATAGGAAATCATGGAGGTCGGAGCAAATTGTAGCAGAAGAGAAACAAGTTTTGGAGGCCTTCTGTAACACACCCACTACAGGAGCTAAGATTTTTTGCCTTTTTCTTTCTTGTTCATTGTTGAGGGTCAGAGTTCCCGAATTCTTACAAGGTTCTGGCGTAGGCTAGGTCTTCCAATCGGGACCTTCACCCAACCAATTCACAGTTCTTTGGTTGAAAAATCTGTCGTGTACAATTCACGCACAAGGTGTAGGATTTACTTCCATGTGTCCATCGGTTGTGATCTCGGGCTAAGTCAAGATGTGCCTTTTTCATTTCGGGACTTCGGACACCGGGAGTTCGAAATGCATGGAAGGCAAATCCTTTGGCACCCCAAAACCCAAAATCCTAGTCAAACCAAGACTTATCCGGGATTTCACCTATCGAGACTTCGCATACCGGGATTTCACGATGTACAATGACATGAGATCTTGCAACTAAGTTTACCGGGAGCCGAAGCTCCGAAGCTCATGTATATACGTTACGCTCGTTTTGGGGTTTCGCAAGTCGGGACTTCACGATGTGTGATGACAAGAAGTCTCGCATCTGAGTTTCCCGGGAGCCGAAACTCTGAGGCGCCGATATATGTATATATATATATATATATATATA
>ML781791.1:129819-140438 GCA_009831015.1 Picea engelmannii | reverse complement strand
AATTCCCCGTCCAATGGTCAGGTTTGAGAGCTTCTACGGATGGGAGGTTCACCCCATCCCCTCATTTACTTTTGAGGAGCCTCCCCACCTACCGTCCGGGCGGGTAATTCATTTTGGGGTTTGAGTGTGAGCTTTGATTTTCCTGAGCACATACAAACTAGTATGGTTTGGTTCAGGGGAAGTTAACACAACCACTCTCGGCCCCTTCCACCATCTCTCATCAACCATTGTGGTCTATTTTCATACATCATTTAAATTCCTTGGACCTTTTATACGGAGGTCCATTAATTCAAACATTCACAATCTTTGAGTTTACCATAGTTCTTGGCCAGTATAGTTATTTTTACAGACTGGGGGAAACATGGTGCTACACCTTCCTCGATGAGTTATTTAATGAAATTTTTTATGAATGGAAATCTAAATATGTCCTCTACACTCTGGAGTCACTAATCCGAGAAAAAATCTACATATAACCCCTTCACAATTGATTTGAAAATAAACTGTCCAAAAGCGCAACAACTGTGACAGAAGCGCAACAAAAAAATAGGGGTCAAATATGGGGATATAATGTTTTAACCGTAAAACATTTTACAAAACTATGAGAGGTTTTTTTAGATAATTTTTTATTAATATAAAACTCTCTCAGTTTTTTGAAATTCATTCCCATGTTCATGGAATATGTGCCACAACATAATGACTAAAACAGGAAATTAAATTGGATAATTTGATTTTCTGATATGGGCTTCCAAGAAAGTTGAATATCTCCTGCTATATGTTACCTGTGTAAACATTGAAGGAGGTTATTATTATTTGTTATGTCCTTAGAAAAAATATCCTTTGGTTTTCCAAAATTCATCTTTATTTGGTCAAAATCCTGTTTTGAAAATAATGACTAAAACAGGAAATTAAATTGGAAAATTTTATTTTCTGAAATAGGTCTCCAAGAAAGTTGAATATCTCCCAATATATGATACCTTTGTAAAACATGAAAGAGGTTATTTTTATTTGGTATGTCATTAAAAATAACCTCCTTTGGTTTTCCAAAATTCATCTTTATGTGGTCAAAAAAATCATTTTAAAATGATGACCAAAAACATAGTCAAAAGCGCAATGTGGTCATGTAGAACACTTTTTGTGACTTTTCCTGATCTATTTTTTGATGTAGTAGTTCCTGCCCATGTGTCTCTGAAGCTTGATGTCCATGTTGGCCTTTTTCAGGAGCATCTCCAGGTGTTCATTGACTCTTCCAAGACAATACTCTCTGTCCTTTTCAAATCTTGCTGCAATGTTGCCTTCAATGTCCTGTTGACATAGTGAAGGTAGATACTTTGTTTTTAAGCTTTCCATTTTCGATTGTTATCCCACTTTCAGTTCAATAAACAATTGAATTTTCCCTTCTAATTTTTAAATAGCTTGGATAAGATGTCCTCTCAAGTGAGGAAGAATGTAACCAACCCCCACAACAACCTCTTTCACCATGGCCTTATCAAACTCCTTGTTTTAGCCGAATTGAAAAAAACAAGGGAAACTTGGGATGCATTCATTTATTAATTTGTAAACCCTCACCTGACAATCAAGACTAGAAAAAAGGCATAAGATCTAAGGACTATTTCTCCATCCAAACCCCACTCTCCAAGGACTCCCAACACTCCTGCACAAGCCATTTCTTTACCGGAACAAAAATCCAAGAAGCTTGTTGAAATCCAATCGTAGCCTCAGAGCACAACTGAAGCAACACAAGAGGCATAAGGAAAAGTCTTCAGAGTAAGAAGGAGAATATTACAAAGATGATCCTCCTCAACAAGCTTAGTCATGAGTGGTATTTTCGTTTTTTTTGCAGTGGGACTTGCAAAATCTTAAGTGTGGGGGTAATGTTGGGCCCAAGATATGATCAATTTATGACAGTTATGAGACACTTTTTGCCAAATGTACATATGTGTTTTTCATGTTTGGAAGGAGATTTTTGAATAATTTTATGCTAAAACGGTATGATCTAGACTAAGTACGCATGATTCGTGTTTAATGATAATATTGAGTATAATTCATCATGTTTTTATGCTTCCAAGGATCTGATTCACGTTTTTTGGTGTTACAGGGAAAAAACACATCACGTTTCTGCTTTCGGCACTTAGATCGGTATTCCTTCCAGCACTCGATCCGGCACTGCGTCCAACACCGTGTCCTACACAAAAATAGTGGGTGAATTGGTGATTATAGTATTGGCGGCCAGTGATGGGAGAATCAGGAATGTGGGTTTTGTTCATGCTTATCTGCTCCACCTATTGAACTCTTGACAACTTAGTTTAGGTTGTTGAGCAGGACGATTATTGGCTCACTCTATTTCGGTAGTTAGGGCATCATTAATGTAGTTTGTTGTTTTTAGAAGTGGTTCGACCCTCCAATGGTCGACTACTTGGTCTGTAAATATTATAAATACCACCGTGGTGGTCATACAATAGCTAAGGAGAAGTAGACAAAGTAGACGATAGAGATAAAAACATTTTCCTCTGTTTTTGCATTTTTCAATTGCTAGAATTGTATAAGACTGCGTTTTTCAAGTTTTAATGGTGAAATCATTTTGCTGAGCTCATGGTGTGCATTTGAGAAGTGACCACGACTTGTTGGGGGGGCCACTAGTAGTCTAGTAATTGTTCTATATGTTATTTATGGATTTCATATCTTAGATGTCTTTTATCTCATTTCTTGTACATGCATTGTTATTTTTCTTTTGTCATATAATTTAATGTTATAGTTTAACTGTTTTAATTCTCTTTTGCAGGTTAGTATGAAGGTTTTTGTTAATATGCATTGATTTTATAATTAGGAACGAGTTTGCAAACTCATACACTAACCCTGTGTGCAATTAGATGTTAGATTGAATTTTATTTATGCTTTTAAAATCAAATTTAAAATAGAAGTTAAAATAGAGTAGAACAAAGTTTTATTTCATGCTTTCTTTAACCAAGGCTTCGGTGGATGGATAGGGTTAGTTTCGGTTTTTATTTCCTATTTAACTGTCATTTAGATTTTGCTAACTAGTTGTTAATTACTTTATTCATTAGTTTACTTTCCATATGCTAGAACTGTGTCTTAATTTATGTTTTTAAGCATTTTCTTTCTTGCACTTTGAATTGCTGAGATAGATATAGCATAGTTTGACTTTATGCAGTTCCTTTCCTAGAATTAGATTGCAATTATATTTCTTAGTTAATGATTGAATTTAATTATGAAGTTTGTTTACATAGAATAGAAGTACAATTATGATCTCGTTATATTGTTGATGGTTAATAATTTCATGAATATGCAGGGTAATTAACATTGTTTATGTAATGGCTAAATTCTCATTGGATTGTTTAATCCATACCTTTCACTTTGCTATTGAGATCAGTGTAGAGCTTATACCGCTTGAATTATCCTTTGTTTTCAAGTGCCATCGAGATATCATACGACACCAGAGACATTCAGTCAACCACCAACACTATATTTGAGTTTTCATAGGTTAAAAGATAGTTTCTTTCTTTCGTAGATCAAAAGATAGCTTCTTGCTTTTGTAGATCAGAAGATATAGTTTCTTTCTTTCATAGATCATAATATAGTTTTATTGCTGCTATAGGATAGATAGTCTTTTGCTTTGATAGGTTAGAGAGCAGTTTGCTTATCATAGATTAAAGGTTAGTTGTTAGTCCTTGTTTTCAATTAAATAGATTTCCTTTTATGAATTAGAAATAGTTTTGAAGTTTGAATTAAGAATATAGTCCACTTGCCTCTTAGGCTAGATAGTTGTTCAATGAGAAGTTTTAATTAGATTACTTGCAGTAGAAGTTAGCTTAGAGTAGTTATTTGTTTATTTGCTTTAATAGGCTAGCTAGTTGTTCTGCTTACTTTCTTTAATAGGTTAGCTAGTGGTTTTGATTACTTGTTTACTTGCTTTAATAGGTTAGCTAGTTGTTTTGCTTACTTGCTTACTTGCTTTAGTAGAATAGTTGCTTGCTTGTTTATTTACTTGCTTTCATAGGATAGTTGCTCATTGAATTTAGGTTGGCAAGTTAAAGTAGTTTGCTTTTGTTATTTGCTTATTGTTATGCTTAATAGTTGCTTTTTCTTATTGTTATGAACTAGTTTTCTTTACATAGGGTTTTTACTTTCTTTCTTAGAACTATCCATCAATCCTTGGTCCAAAAGTACTTAGGTTACATAGTTTCAAGTTGATTAGTAGGGTTTTCTCATTAGATAATTTTGCTTGAATAGATTAACCCTTAGATAGACACTTTCTTAGTTAGACTATACTACTACTATCCCTTCTACCTTGGCATATATTTTTATACAACTCTAAGTTTACTAACCCCGGGTTGACAATTTAATTGAGGGTTTTTAGTGTGTTTTTAGTGCATATAGAACACCCATCATTTTTGGCACCGTTGTCAGGGAGTTGTCTCAAGGTAAGAAGTAGTTAGGAAATAGATCATTCCTAGAACTTAGCATTAGATTGGTGGTGGGGGGACTTTAAGACGAGAGGTAAGAACCTGCACATCTGCTATTGCAGGCTCGCCCAAACCCAATGGTAGTTTTTTCCTTTTATTTTTGTTTACTTTCATTAATAGACTTGGAGACCCAAAAGGTAGATACATTAAATCTAAATCAGACCTTTCAACCAAGGTTCCTTCCGAACTTTTTGGGGGAAGGAATGTTCCACTTATAAGCTCCATATACCAATACCGAAAAACAAGAGCTAGCTCAACTCAAAGAGCTAAATTAGTCTTTGAAGAGACTAACACAGGGAACACAATAGAACAAAAGTTGAAGCATCAGTAATAGTGGGACATGAGGCAAGACCACTCGAGCCCTTTACGGAATCAAACAACACAACCTTTGTTTCCTTACTACCACCAAGAGAATGAATTCGAAGATGACCATTAGTTTGGAAGAACTCTCTCAAATCCTAGCAACAACTGGTATTTCTTCTTTTCAAGAAGAACATATTTTGGCAGCAACCAAAAGTGTATCTACCTCTCCATAAATATTAGAAGAATCAAGGTCCTATGAGCTACAAAATGATCTTCCTTGCCAAACTGTGAAGGAAGATGAAAACTTATGAAATACCTCTGGTGAAGAGCAATCACTAAGACCTGAGATTGAGGAGTTCTCAAAATCCATCTCAACAGATCCCTTATGTACTTCAAAAATCAATCATCCAAAATAACAGGATCTGTATAGCATGACGAAGGAGAGCATAGAAATTATTGTTGATAAACATCAAGATTAGATTGAAATTTGGTTTCAAGAGGTCATCAGGCCACAACACTATTCTCTTCTTTAACACCTTTTGATGCCAAAACAAGTAGGTTGGTTGGTTCTTCATATCTAGGTAATCATTGCGGGAAATTTTTCATATATAGATATGAGTATGTTTCTTATCTTGCTCTGCACATGGTTACATTGGAAGAGTTCTTACACTTGAATAAAGATTTTCCCTTTCTTTTTAGGTAGGGTAGGATAGTAAATAAAAGCTGCATGTTGTTAGTTTAGCTTAAATTCTATTGCAACCTCATTTTACATTTTCTTTTAATAAAAGAACTATGAGATACATGTTATTGGAAGAGTTCTTACACTTGAATAAAGATTTTCCCTTTCTTTTTAGGTAGGGTAGGATAGTAAATAAAAGCTGCATGTTGTTAGTTTAGCTTAAAGTCTAATGCAACCTCATTTTACATTTTCTTTTAATAAAATAAATATGAGATACATGTTCCTATGACTTGATCTCATTGATCTCCTTAGTTTATTATATTTTAGAGTGTAGTTTTTAACAAACAATTCTAGAGATTTCTATAGGTATTTATTTCACCAGGAGTAGACAGTTTCAAGGAAATATAAAAGAATGTTTTTTCTTCAAAACATTGTTACACTTGAACCTTGTTGTCTGCTAAGCATCAAATGAATAATGACTTGTTGTAGTTAGCCATGTTTTTGCAAATATTTTCATCTTCTTGTTCTTAAGGCATTTTAAAAAGTAGTTTCTCTTGAAAGTATTCACCACTATATAAGGGAGTGATATTGTAACCATCAAGATTAGAGGTCTCTCGTACAGTTTTCCAAAGAAACCTGAGTAAGTGAGTAAAGTATATTTATTAAAGAGTAACAAGGAGGTTTGATTAGTGGTTAGTCATTGAAACATCACAATAACTTACAAAAGAAGAAAGTGAGTTCAGCCTAGAGATACCTTTCTATTATTTCTCAATGGTGCCATCCACTACACACTAAATAACTTGATTATATCATATATTTAGATAGGCCATGACCGCTTAAGTACCCCTTACATCGGGACAATCACTAAGGAATATATATAATAGAAAGTCATCCTCTAACATAAATACCATCCCAATAAAAATAAAGAAAAAGTTGTTTTCAGAGCTGTCCCCCCATCTTCTTGCATAAAGCAATCTTATACTAAAATCTTAAAAGATGGAGGGCCAGTCTCTTAGGGTGTAAGAGGATAAACCGTCGGGATACTGAACAGGTTTGCTGGCAGCGGTTACTAGCTTGTGGTATGAGTATGTAAACCCGCTGAAGTACTGAATAGGATTGCTGGTAGCGGGGCATTCTACCCAACGAGGATGGTAATCTGACAAAAGAATAAATAATAAATTTAAATTTGCCCTGATGTACAACATTACTTGTAGACAAAGCTGACATGAAGTATGTATGGTTAAGCTAAGGTTAATGAACTCCATAAACATGCCATTGGGAAGTAACTATAAGACTATCTTGAAACTCTCTTTCCTACCTCTTCTTATCTATATATAGGATCTCTTATCCTATAGGTGGGGCTATCCTTTAACTGTCTCGTTAGACCAATCCGTGAAATTTATCTCTACACTTAGCAAGCTGTAAATCTTTGGCTATTGGGAGAACTGACTGGTTTTCTATATTTTTTATTGTGAGGTGTCACAATACTTAGGTGTGGGGTAGGGGTTCATGAGTTGACAAATGATAACATTGCCTAGAAGAAGTAAATGTTTGTAAAAATTTGTGTGTATTATTTTCATGATATAGGCTATTACATCAACAATCATTTTATTTTTGAAATGCTAATTCCATGTGTGTTATAAATTATTGTACATATCCTTAACATACCACTTAATTGGTTTATTGTCATTACAGACAGTTCATTACAGAGTTTTTATTACATTTCTTATAAAATGCCAGATAGAGGAATGGATTGTGTGAGCACGATGGAAAAACAAATAATAATGGAACTATTATCTTGCCTCTGCTCCTATTCACTGTATTCATTGTCTCTGAGGAATCAATTTCCTTAGCCACAAATCTCCCAAGAGTTGGAGACCGTTGGTTTAAACACCACCGGTTACAAGAGCAAGCTATAACAGGGTTTTCAAACTCGAGTTTCAGAACATCTCTGGAGCTAAGGGATACTCCAAAGAGTGGATAAAACAAGAGCTAATATAACCCCCCTCTCAAAACAACAAATACCTATTACTAATTCATGGCATGTGGATGTGACATATCTTCGGTCTGGGGGGAGTTTCCTGAGATAAAAAAATGCTAAGCACCGCCCATTTGTATAGAAAAACCCATGAGAAGAGGAAGTAGGATTTCTGTCAAAATTCTATCATACTTTGCTTTTACAATGTCTTGGCATATTATAACAACAGTTGTTTGTATGCTAAATTATATACCATTGAAATCATTGCGTGTGTTATAATCTTACTGTGCATTTTTATGTTTATGCTATAGAAGACTTTGTATAGTACTCAATTGGTTCTTTGTGACAATTACAGATCAATAACACATTGTTAAAATCACTACAGATATGTGTTACACACCCATGAATAGAGGAACAAGGTTAAGTGGATTTGTATTAGGCTAGGTATTTAAGCTCAGTATGGTTTTGATTTGGAGTTTTCTGGATGAGAATCTAGGTCTCGGGAGCTAGGCCAGGGTTTCCAAAAGATGAGTTTCAAATATAGAATGGGGCAAGGTAGGTATACTTAGTAGCATTTAGGATTTGTCATTGTGTATAGGGTAGATGTGGTGATTTCAACATGGGAATGAGATCATGAATCCATTCATAAGAATAAGGTGTAACATAACATGAGAATTTCATCCAAAACAATGCAAATAACTTTGAAACAATCATAGGAAATCATGAAGGTGGCAACAAATTGTAGCAGAAGAGCAACAAGTTTTGGAGGCCTTCCTCGATGAGTTATTTAATGAAAAAAATTATGAATTGAAATCTTAATATGTCCTCTACACTCTGGAGTCACTAATCCAAGCAAAAATCTACATATAACCCCTTCACAATTGATTTGAAAACAAACTGTCCAAAAGCGCAACAACTGTGAGAGAAATGCAACAGAAAATTAGGGGTCAAAGATGGGGCTATAACGTTTTAAGAATAACACATTTTACAAAAATATGAGAGGTTTTTGTAGATACAATTGTTATTAGGATAAATCTCTCTCAGTTTTGTGACATTCATTCCCATGTTCTTGGAATATGTGCCACAACATAATGACTAAAACATGAAATTAAATTGGAGAATTTGATTTTCTGAGATGGGCCTCCAAGAAAGTTGAATATATACCACTATATGTTACCTGTGTAAATATTGAAGGAGGTTATTATTATTTGATATTTCTGTAGAAAAAACCTCCTTGAGGGTAATATGACATGGAATGAGCAAGGGTGATGTTGTAATCACTGAGGCGCAAAATTTCTCCAATTTCTTAGATTTGAAAGTTGTTGCATTGTCTGTTATAATTTTGATCGGGCATCCGAATCTAGACAAAATATTATCTTCTAGGAATCAAATGATGACATCATCTGTAGCCTATCTGGTGGGGACTGCCTCAATCTACTTAGTGAAATAATCAGTTGTTGTCAAGATCCATTTGTGTTGGGTAGAGGATTGTGGATGGATTTCCCCTATAAAATCAAGGCCCCACTGTCTGAAAGGAGATTCCATTGAAATGGGTTTTAAAGATAGAGCCTAGAATTTTCCTTTCCCATCAAAAATTTGACATTCATGGCACTTTGAGACTTCTTTATAAACATCGAGAAATATGTTAGGCCAATAAAATCCAACCCTTAAAATTTTATGCACGGTTGTCTTTCAATAATGATGACCTCCACAATCACCTTTATGGAATTCTCTGATGGTTTTCTCTGCTTCTTCCTCTATTAAACATCTCAATAAAATCCCCCTCGGATATTTTCAATATAGTAATTCATTTAATATACAAAATTTTGCTGCCTTCAATTTCAAAAATCTGGCCTTTGTCTTACTAAAATCAGGAGGAGCCTGAAAATTCTTTAGCAAAAAGATGATATCTGCATACCATGCAGAGTCAAGAAATTTCTAGGATATTGGTGGAGTCACCTTTTCTTCTTCTGTAGCTTCTGACAGGTCTGCTGTGAAATTTATCCCTAAAAGTTCACAATTTGTCTGTACCATCAACCTGGCCAACCCTTGTCCTTTGATCAAGATCATGGGCTTGATTTCAAGATCATATTCTAATAGCACTAAAATCCATTTTCCCCTCTTTCCTTCAGGATCGGGCTATGTCAAGATATCTTTCATTGAGTTGCTGGGAACATAAGCAATGTTATGCGAATGTAGGATGTAAACCCTTAATTATTTCAATTCCTTGACTAAAGCATACACTTGCTTCTCCATTATGTCATATTTCAAAGGAGCATCTCTTAATGTCTTACTATAGTATGCTATGGGATTCTCAAAATTCTGGTCATCTTTCTGGAGTAGCACACCTCCAATTGTGTGTTCTGAGGAAAAAGAGAATAGTATGAAGTCTTTCTCAAAATTGGGACTAGCCAGTACAGGGGCCTTTGTCAATGCCACCTTGATGTCTTCAAAAGATTTTTTGGCCTCAAGGATCCACTTGATTTGATTTCCCTTCTTTAGCATATTGGTAATATGTTTTATGATTTCAGCCAAATTAGAAATGAATCTCCTTAGGAAGTTCACTTTTCCCATGAAGGATTGTACTTCCTTTTTGCTTCTGGGTATGCCAATTTTCAATATCCCCTCAACTCTGATGGAGTCTCCCTTTATCCCTTCCTTTGAAATAATGTGTCCCAACAATTTTCCTTCTTCCATGGAAAAATTTGACTTCTTAGGATTCAATGAGATCCCAAACTTTCTGTATTTTTGGAATGCCCTTCTGAGATGTTTGATGTGCTCTTCATCTGAGTCAGAATACACAGTAATGTCATCAAGGTATAGAACAATAAATTTGCCTTTTTCATCAACAAAATCTATGTCCATATCTCTCTGAAACGTTGCCCCCGCATTCATAAGTCCAAATGGCATTTTGGCGTACATGAATGTTCCCCATGGTGTGGTGAACGTCGTCTTTTATTGATTGTCAGGATGTACCATGATCTGGTTGTATCCGAGAAATCATCTAACATTGACATTTTTTTAGAGCCCACCACCTTCTGTAAAATATGATCCATTTTGGGAAATGGGTAGTTGTTCTTAAGAGATACCTTATTCAGGTTACTAAAATCCACACACAACCTGATTTCTCCACTCTTTTTTCTAACTGGCACCAAGTTGGCCACCCATCTGGAAAACC
>ML781791.1:104725-118304 GCA_009831015.1 Picea engelmannii | reverse complement strand
TTTTAATTTTTAAAAATTATGTTATGAAAAATAAATTATTGTCGAATTGCATTGTAGGTACCGAGTCCTATTCCCATTTGTTCGTTTAGATACGTTTCATTTCACACCTCTCCATTGAGATGCTTTTTGGTCTCCAAAATCGCAAGGAAAGCAATTTGGATTAATGTACTTCTATCTGCTTCTATGGAACATGGATCTGACTTCGGCTCGACAATAGCTTTGAATCTAGCTCTGGCTTTGGTTCATGGATTTAGCTAGTGGTTTTAGTCCCTAGCTATGGATCTAGCTCTGGTTGTTGAATCCTTGTTCCCATAGAAGAAGTTTTCTCACTAACTCTCATCTCAGAGCAATTTCTAGTTCCAAACCCTGGGCTCAACATCCATTTCCATCTCTCTCTATTTATCTTGGAGATGGTCCATCTTGGGATTCATGAAGCCAAGTCAAATGCTAGTCTTCTTGGTTAGTGTGACCCCAACATGCTGCCATCACATATTAGCCTTATGAAAGGAAGTGTGGCCTACCTTCTCCTACTAGGATCTATTGCTTCCCATCATGGAAACAACTTTCTAGTGCCAACACATGCTTGAAATCACACCATGGATTTCTCAAGAACTCTACCAATGTCATTGACCTCCATGCACCAATATTTGGCAGAACTCCAATATGGGTTTCTTTGGATGAAATACAAAAACCAAAAACTGCATTATGGATGCCCTTGGTATCAATATTCTATCGATATTGTTGGTGTTGCTTCCCTCCTGTGTTATCTCTCCTTGGACAAGCTCTATCCCTTAGACTCGAGATGCAAGTAGCTCTTTGTATTCTTCAAAATTTACTATTGTTGATGTCTAGATATGTGCAGATCCAAAAAACAACCTCACGAGAATATAAATACCCCTCTGTATTTTTATATTGGTGGTAATCCTCTATAGTTTCTTTAAAGATAAATATTGAATATATTGGAACTATAATATGAAAATGGGAGAATACTAAATAACAGACCCCAGATCTTTGTCACTCAATAAAAATGCAAAATATTGTTAATTGAAAATAATATACATACACCAAAGAATTCTTGAGAAGAGGACCAAGAATTTTCACCCATGAAAATATAATATTTGCAGAAATATTATACAGAAATAAATAACAATTACAGGAAAAACAAAATAACTCTCACATCTATCACAATATTCATAATTTTTTTATCACATTCAAGGAAAGAAATAGATATACCCACAAATGAGAGCACTTTAAAAGATCTTTTGCATTCAAAACATAATAGAATATGATCGGAAAACCTTAAATATATTATACTCAAAACTTAGAGTTCAAAGATATCATAAAAGTGTATCCTCAAAATATTTCTCTAGGATTTTTTCAAAAAATAAAAATAGCCTTTAATAGTCTTAAATATAAAATGCATTTGTCCATAATTGGATTGATATTGGGCTCCTTTGGACCATAAAAGAAAGAACAAAACAAGGTTGAACCTGAAATGAGGACAAAGAGAAGCATTATGAAATCGTTTGTTTTTTCTTAGGATAGATGAGCACAACTGGATGATTTCTGAATGAGAAGAGAAAATAATTGCGAAGGATGTGATCAATTTATTCATTGTGATACTCTCTCTCTCTCTCTCTCTCTCTCTCTCTCTCTCTCTCTCTCACATCGATTTTCCTTTTGTATTGTTTTTTGTTGTAGTTTCATGACCAATACCAACCACCTCTACTTGATCTTCTTCAGTTATCTTGATTAAAGCTCGCTTTAATCAATTTTTAATGTATTCTCTCATTGGCGGGATGATTATTTTATGTATTACTTTAATATCAAATAATGTACCTTCTAATTCTCTTAAATTAGTAGCTTGTCATCAATATCTCTGTTTTTATTAACATAACTTACAAGCCAACTTTCAAATTCATGTTTCGTGTACTCAGTCATACTATTGAACTTTTTCGTTGATACACCTTTTAATATCTCTTAATGTTCCTCAAATTGCTCCCTCATCATTTGCATAGAATTTAAAATTAGTTTTGGATCTTAAAGTGTCAACATCAACTAATATTTCTTTTAATACTTTTATTCTCTTGAGCCAACACGATTTCAATTGCTTTATGCGAGTAGGGGATGGTAAATCTTATTTTTTCTTTTTTAATTCACTCATTCCAGGAACTTTGAAAACAAATGTAATGACAACATCCTTATAAAAACCCTCGTCATTTCTGAGGTCATCTTGGAGGTACTCTCTTAGATTAGTAATCTTGGAACCCAAAGAAACGAAATTGCTTTCCAAATACCATGCCTCTAAAATAAGAGCCATTCTCTTCTTTACATTTTCCCCAACATAACGTCTAACCACAACAAGTAAACTTGATGTTCCCTTTAACTTCAAGCTTGATTCTGGTGTTTTGTCAGAGCTTTTCCCAGGTTGAATAGTAGTAATATGACTTGAAAATATAGAGGGTGGCATTAACGCATACTCCAGTTCTTTAACGCTTTCTTTTAGCATAACATTTTCAACTTCCATTTCATCCACTGACATTTCTAGAGCATCACTTATAGCTCTATGAATCCTTGCAATTATTGATGATAAAACTCGACTCAAATTATATTATGAATGTGTTTTTCCTTGGACCCTTTTGCCTTTTGAAATAACTTTTTCAAATACTAATTTCTTATATTCTTTATCAAATAAGGCATTATGAAGAGTTAAGGATTCTTCTTCATAGAAGATTGGTTCTTGTGTTGTCATCTCCACTGCAACTTATTT
Organism: Picea engelmannii; assembly: GCA_009831015.1. Classification (NCBI taxonomy): domain Eukaryota; kingdom Viridiplantae; phylum Streptophyta; class Pinopsida; order Pinales; family Pinaceae; genus Picea; species Picea engelmannii. The sequence goes on along the minus strand of ML781791.1, from coordinate 115,534 downwards.
ACTCTCCTGAATCCTTTGTTCTTCGTGAAACTCTATGTCTTCAATATTCACATTCAAGTACATATCTTGAAAGGAATCATCATCATTAGGTATGAACTCATCTACTTCCTATTGATTTTCATGTCTTTTTCTTTTACTATTTGTTGTGAGTTTATGAGGTCTTTCAAGATTACCTTTGGGAGGATCATGGTCATCTCCATCACCATAATTTTTCATTACAAATTTATTTTGTTCTTGGGTTACAATTTGAGGGTTCTACTTGGGTGTGCCTCTTCTTTGAAAAGTATTTTTATACGTTTATCTTCTTTCATTTACAACCCTTCTGTGTTGTTGATGTGCTTCATTAGTGCTAACAATAGTTTCAAGATCTCAAATTGGGACTGCTTCAGGGTTGTTGCCATCATCTTCTTCCTATCCATATAAACAAGCATTTGCATATGATACACTAAAACCAACAAAGGTCATGTGATTCATGAAATTTGATTATGGACAAACCATTTTATCTCATTTTCCATCTTTAAATTATATTGATCAAACTGCACTGCATATTCATAAATTTTTGAAGCATTTTTTAGTGCAATTTTTCCAATTCTCCATGGCAAAGTAATGCAATGTTTTTTATTTATTTCATAAAATAAGTATTGTTTTCAAACTTCTATTACAAATATTTTTTCCGGAACATAAAATGGAAGATAAATTGGGGCTTCTCAAGAAAAGTAATCTCTAATGACACTGTAATTTTCCATTGCCTCAAAACTTCCTTTTTTATATAAAAAGGTTACCACATCCAATGACAGTCTTGAAGTAATATTTAGAAACATGAGTTTCTTGAAAGAAGAAACAAATGAATCATAAACTTCATAAAAATGGCACATTGCCTTCTGCTTCCACAAAGCAGGGTACCATGTATGAATTGGGTCTATTTTATAATCATTTTTTTTTCAAGTGGATTCCTTTGAATACATGACAATATGTGATGGAAACGATTAAATATGTAGACATAGAAATTCTTGTTCTTCCTAAAATTTGATAATTGGAATGATATTTTTGAAGAGATAATTTTCGACCAGTCGGGTACCACTTTCTCTTGGATAGAAAAATATAAAATATAAAGAGCTAGACAAGGAACTGTAAAAGTTGATTCTTTTCCAAGAACCCTAGCAAAAATCCATGCCATTTCTTGATCAATAGTATGACTGAGTTTCTCCATTGTACCTGTATAAATGATAAATCCTCTGGCATTGTTTCTGGGTCTTCCAAATATTTGCGCAATAGGTCCCAACCACCATTTCTATTCTTCAAAAACTCTTTAGATTCTTTGACTTTGAATGTCATTGTCCTATCTAATAACTTTAACATATTCTTTAAAGTTTATGGAACTAGAGAAATTGGGGATTGTCCCTGCAACTAAATCATTCTCCGATTCTTCTCGTATTTATCTATACACCATGAAAAAAACTATGTTGTATCGAAATCTTCCGAAACACACCCTACCTTAGCAATTCCCTATATCCAAATATCATTAGTGTTTCTTTCTTGAGGTGGCAATGTAGAACAATATTTATAAGCTATGGACCAGTGATATTTTGGATCTTCTCTCGCAAATGTATTCATGGTATGTCCACAAAATATTCTTTCCTTCTATCCATTTTTCTTAAAGAGTTGGAAAATTATGTATAGTCTTTCTGACCATTAATACCAAATAAATTATTTTTACATAATAAAACTTGGAGATTTTTATTTGAAATTACGATTGAGGTGAATTTAATTTGAATTTATTGAGGATAGCCTCAAGAAAATTGCCATTAATAACGACACTTTGATATTTAACCACTTGTTACTTCCGTAATATTTTTCATTTAATATTACTTGAGGAAAGTGACAAAGGAATGGGGATTCATCACGGAGCAACAAAGATATTAATATGAAAGAAATGAATGTAGATTAAGTTTGATCCCACGGCGCCGTGGTAAAATCTCAAAATATGACTAAGTGTCACAAAGCGATGGACAGATGAAAAGAAAAGAAGATTTTTCAAACTTGTGATATGATCACCGCTTCTGCGGTAAATGGATAAAATGGATAAGTGTTGAAGTATTGAGAGAGAGAGGTTAAGTCTCAAGAAAAAAATAAGTATCATGAAGTGGACGGATGAAAGTTCAGGTATGAAATGAATGATAACTCAACCTGTGGCAGAATATTGAAGTACATATTGATGATTATTGAAGGGAGGTAATAACGTAAAGACTTCAAAAATACTCTAAGTATTGGTGCATTCTAGTTATGGTGGAACACAAAGGTGCTTTTTTGGGAAGGTGAAACTTACAACAAGACTCATGAACCCTCCATAATATGAAAACATTCTAATTATAGAACCATGATATACAAGAGAGAGAGATTTATGACAACATATTTTAGGATCAACAACTCTCCACACCCTTTTCTTGGCTATGCGGTTTCTAGGGTGAAGCTCTAGATGAAGTTGGAAACACTTTCTTCCCAATAACCACTCAAATTGTAGTGGTGGAAAATTTTCTTGGCACTATTATATGGACTTGTTAATATATTCCTCTCCACATGCCTTTGAGTTCATTTTTGGATTGGAGAATTCTTCTCGTCATTCTTCCTCTGAAACCATTTGAGCTTGTAGAATGTGGCTTGCTTCTCCAAGAAATATGCCTCAAGATGGCCTTTATTTCCACATAATGAATAGGCCTTTGAGTAGCAACAACTGGCAACAGTATGGCCTCTCCTCTTGTAGCATTTACAAACAAGGAATGTCGTGTTTGAGGCAGAACTCCCAATCTGGTTCTTCTTCTATCCTTGACTGATTTTCTTGTTCTTTTTTTTTAGTTCATGTGTAGGATGAGTCTATGAGATATCCTCATTGCTTCCCTCCTTCAATCCACCACATGAAAGTTCGGTTGGTAGTGGGATGCCACCTTCACTTAGAACTGCTTGTCCTTCTGATGAGCATGACAATTCTGGCATGTTTTTGGCCTTCATAAAACTTGTCTTAGTTTTCATGGTCATGGGATTTTCCAATCTTCCATCAAAGCCTAAGACTTGTAGTTGTAATGGGGCTTAATATGCCTTGTATTATCTTTCCTAGACCTTATCCATTATAGCCCATATACCTTAGTAGTTTAGAGCCAATGGCCCTGGTATGATTCTAAATTTCACTAAGTTTCTCCTGAGGAATGCCTATGGAAGGTGAACTTACTGAAATGGTCTCGGTCATGGTGCCAGTTGAGGCAGTGGCAATGGATGGTGGCCTTGCTTCCCATTTCTCTTAGACAGATTCTTGGATCTTCTCCAAGGGCTCCTCCTTCTCTACCCACTCTTGTTGTAGTTTTTCCCATATATTAGTGAGCCTATCTTCTTTCCAACTATCCAATTTGATGAAATTTTATACCAAGTGTGCAAGTTGAACTTTGTGCTCATCCCAATCTTCCATGAACATTATGAGGGAGTATTGGCATTCTTAAAACTTCTTCTCGAGAAATGAAAATAATTTCGTAGAGGTATCTATTGGCCTTATCTCTTGTTGGGGGGTTAAATACCTAGGGTTCATTAAGATTTTACCAACAAAATCCTATAGGCACCGACAAATTCAATCTTCAATCGAAGACCAAAGAAGTTATCACACGAGACGCCATGAGAATCACAAAGACCATTAGTATTCTGTAGGGTGTAAAGGGAAAACACATATAGGAAACCTCCAGAGATAACCATTCATTCATTCATAGCTTAGTAATAGATTAGTATATAGAAGAATGTAAACATATATACATCAAAACTATAACACTTTAAGTGAAAAGAGAAAGGAATTCAGATTCCATTCATTCATTTCAACATCATTGAGGTCCAATAACATGCACAAAGTTTGAAGCCTACTCCAAATGCATCAACAGTCAATCAGAACAGAGACACGTTATTCCCTAAGATATCTTTCTTCTCATTCATCCCTGTCTTTTATCTCTCAACAACAAACTTATGTAAAAACTATGACAAAACTAAACTTCTAGCTCTTACTCTATTCCAACTTTCTCTCTTACAATAATGAACTCTCTCCTTTACTAAAAAATTCACAACCATTTACATGACTGCATGCATCCCCCCATATATTTTGTGAGGTGTGGAAATCATAACTAACTTTCCATCTCATTGATAACCTTGACCGTCATCAGACGGGTTGTCACAAAAAAAGTTACAATGATTCCCAAACGATACACTCAGATTTAGTTTGCATGCACCCTCTTTTATGTTCTTTTGTGTAGTACAAAAATGGGTTGGCATGCATAATGAAAATTGGGGTTGGCATGCTCAATACAAAATGGGTTGGCGTGCGTAATGAAAATTGGGGTTGGCATGCTCAATACAAAATGGGTTGGCATGCGTAATGAAAATTGGGGTTGGCATGCGCAATACAAAATGGGTTTGAAACACACAATACAAAATGGGTTTGGTGTGTGCAATTAATCCTTGGTTGACACAAAATATAAAATATGGCACCACTCCATGCATATGTTTCAGAGTGTGTGCATTACTAACTTGTGGTGCATGTGAGATATTCAAACCTTAGGTGCCAACAGTACCCCAACATTATTATTTGTCTCATCCTCAAGCCAATGACGTAGTTTCTTCGATAGCTCATATATGAACTTGGTAGATCCACTAGATGGACTTCGTGGGACATGTACCACTACTCCTTTGTAGGTACACTCTATCAAACTGTGTGGTTTTTTTTGTCACGCATTAGAATTAGAAGGATCAATGATCCATTGAAGCTTAGATGTGAATGAGTCTTTTCACCTCCGAGATCTTGACCGCTCACTCATCGGTCTCTATCTAGACTCCCAAAGGATAGATGTCTTTTAGCATAGGATCCATAACACTCGGCACTATATAGGCCAAGGACCACCTTCAAGACTTGTAAATATCACCCCAGTGCCTTTCTGGGTGTAACACACATGACCCCCTAACTCTCACTTAGGTTGGTGGGATGTCAACTTTATCCTTTCTTTCTTCCCATGACATGCTATTGGTTTCACTAGTTGCTTAGGTGAGTAATTCTCTTATCACAATTTAATCTAAGATGATTCCTAATAATTCTCAGGGAAGTGTCCCTACTTAACTTACTAAAGTATACAGGTGCCTAAACACCCTCAGTCATATAGTACAATTTTCTTGTTTCCCTCAATACAACAATACATGGTTATTTTAACTCTCTCTCGTTGAAATGCCCAACCGCCTAGGTTGACCTCCCTTCCAATGAAAATGTCTTGATGGATCATCCATCAAGATATAATGGTCCTCATATCTAGGTTTCTAACGAACATGATTACATCAAATGCTCTACTTATCCAATGGTTACTTCCTACTTGAGCACCCATTCCACATACTAAAAATGGGACACAGAAGACTCACAACTAAGATTAAATATCACCCCCATACCAATCAACATTCCTCCTTCATTTTTAGAGTCCCTCCCCTTCATAGTGCCTTCGCTTTGGTTCCACAAACTACTCCAAGTGGCTTAATCCAACCATGCACATCTCCAATGGATCGAAGGATCCTCGTTCATTGTCATTCTTCTCCTCAGAGTGACTCTTTTCGAAACCAACGGTTGGGATCTCACTGATCACCTCACTATGGATCTATGGTTCTTAGAGTTCCTACCATCAGACTCATGTTTCAATTCTTCCATCTAGACCTCCAACAATCTCTTTATTGGATCCAACAATCCATATTTCTCCCTAGTCACCCTCTGATAGATCTATAGTCCTTTTCTACTCTGGGCTCCCCCTATTGGAGTTTGAGTACAACATCATTCAACCACTTTGAAAGTGGAACCCTTCGACCAATATTTTGGATCTATTCACTTCACCAAATCAACAATTGTGAATCCACCCACCGTAAACATTGGTTTCTTCCAAGTTAATAGTCTGAGTTCATAATTAAAAAACTCGGGGTCTTTTCTCTAGCCTTTCTATGGTTCTATCAAACTTCTATGAGCTTTAGAATTCCAAGTTTAATCTAGTTAAAGTCTTCCTTTGGACAATTGGGTGAAATATTACATGTCCTGTAATATTTCAATCTAAAAAATGGTGGCTTCTCACAGGGTTTAGAAATCTCAACCTCTTACCAGGGATCTTCAGACACCAGGGTATTCCTGTCTCTTTTTGAGTGAAGATTTTATCCATATATTGTAAGCTTTCCTCCTAAGCATAAATATTTCCAGGGACATAGACAATCTCAACTTGACTTGATAAGAATGAAATGAGACAAAAACAAAAATATAGCATAGAACACAAAAATATAGTGAAACCCAACTTCTATTAATGAATAGGATAGAAAAACATTATAGAACACAAACTGGAAAAATGGGGTAGCTTATATTTGAAAAGAAAGAGATGTTGGCTATGCTTCATTCACAACAAGATTTACATAACACTCCATTGCATGCTTAAAGGGCCTCCTTCACCTCAATTATATATGAGAGAGAGAGAGGAGAACAATTCCCATTATGCATATGGGATAAATTAGTCCAAGTTTATAAAATGCCATAGGCATTTAAAGCACTAGGACTTCTCGGGAGGTCACCCATCCCATTACTACTCTAGCCTAAGCACACTTAAAGAGAGAATTCTAATGGAATCTGATGCATTAACACTATGTTATAATCATGTACATAAAACCACTAGGAAATCATTACATGATGTTTGTAATTAACAAATGAAGATGGCAATAAATTCCATTTCCCATAAAAAAGGGTGAATATCATGGTTTATCAAAACCATAGGTTTGAAATGTTGATTCAGTGGAAAAGGTGGATGGCCACTGAGATCCACTTGGATAATTCCTCCCCCCTTAGAAATCAATGGTCTCTATTGCCTCAAGTTCCCTTACAAAGATGGAGAAACTTTGTTGAATTTGAACCTTGGCGATTCGCTTTCCTTGTTGAAGCAGATGCCCTACTTGTAATTTTCCTATGGAAGGATGTTATGAACCTGTTGGAGGTGTTGGATCCATTCAAAATATATGGTTGCATGATCTTACTTGATATGAGTGTGGGAGGACTATGTCAGTGAAGATACAACAAGAAGAGTTATATCAATATTGGGGGATAATGGTTGGAACCCCAAGCACACCTGAAAAGGGTCATGGCCAATAGAGCTATGATGAAAATATGGAATAATATCATTCCCTTTGTGGTCCTCTACAATCTTGTTGACTTGTTTCTTCTAGATAGAAACATCTTGGGTCAAGGATTTAGTGGTCGCAGTGACCTTATGTTCACTGTCTCACTGGATCGTGAAGAGGGAAAAATTTGTGGTCTAAGAGATTACTTTGTGGAATTGTTTTTATGAGATCAATGAAGTGGTAATAGTTGGAGCTACCTATTATACCCTGTAGATATGACCTCCCAGAGTAACAATGACACTACGGCGCCGAGACTCATAGATAATGTGACTTTTTCACATATATTTTTTTCCTAAAAGAACATCACACACTACCTCATCCTTGAAGGGATTAATGCCATAGGATAGGAAACATTGTTGGGGGTGTGGCATGGTTGGAAAATTCAATCTCTTGACAACCTCAGCTAATATTAGGCTCTTCTGACTCTCGCTATCAATAATGAAATGCAGTGGGGTCCCCTTTACCCACATCTGTCAGTGGAAGAGGTGATCCCCCTCCTCAATCTCCTCTATTTACTCTATTTGTATTGTTGTGGCCATGATGGTAGTAGTGGGTTTTGCATAGATGATATATTTCCCTGTATTGTTCTTTGAATCAGAGTCCAATTTAGGTTCTGATTCTTTTTCTTTGAGCTCGGCCACCAATGACTATTTCGAGAGGCATTCATCGGTGTTGTGCCAATGGTTGTTGTGGAACTCACACCACTTTCTAGTGTCTTTCTTAGACTTCCCATTACCCTTATTTTCTTGCATCTGGAATGGCTCTCTTGAGTTTGTCCTTCCTTGCTACATCCTTCATTTTGTGATTTAGGGTTTCCTTTGCCATGATTTTATTGTGGTTTATTTTCAAACCAAAACTCCCGCTTACTCCAATGCTTGAATTTATGTTCAATTTTGACAACATATCGATAAGTAACTCCTAGTGAGGATATGTCCAAGAAATCCATCTTTGTTTGGATGTACCTATGCATAAAACTGTGATACTTGAAAACCAAGTGCCACTCAGAGTCTTTGATACCCAACTTTGACAACAATGTATGGAAGATGTTAGTGTACTCTGACACCGTATAATATCGTTTCTGACACAGATTCATCCATCTCAAGTATTGGTCATCACACTTTCCAATAGGGAAGAAATCCTCCTTTAGGGAATATACAAAGGTCGTCCAAGTGGGTTCTCTCATGAATGGTGTAGATTCATCCATAGTTTACCTCTCCTAGTAACCTTCCCACCAAGCTCCGACGCAGGGAAGGGATTTAAGGAGCATGAAGGTGATATTTTCATCATTGGAGAAATTTTTAATGGATCAATAACCTTCTAGCACATTCAACCATTTTTCTAGACCATCTACATCTATTTGGCCTTCAAATAAGGGGATATCAAAATTGACTTGTACCTTGAAGGGTGTTGCACCTCCAAAATGGATTCTTTTCGAAGATGCATCGGTCACCTCCATCGATACTCTTTGAAGTATCTGAGTGAATGTGTCCATCATCTTGTTCCTCTGTCGCATGAGGGATTCCTCGAGCAACATATTGAAAGGATCTCTTTCTCTGTCATCTCTCTTTTCTTCCATCATGGGAGGTCACTTGGGCTAGTGAGAGAGGTTGTCCTCAAGCAAAACTAGCTTGAGACACAAATCTCTATACCTTGACCTCGTCTGGTACCTACTCTAAGAAATGAAAAGGATCAGACTGATCTGATACCATTGATCCAGATTATGCTAAGAACAAAATGAGACAAAAAAAATATAGCAGAGAACACAAAAATACAGTGAAACCCAACTTCTATTAATGAATAAGATAGAAAAATACTGCAGAACACAAACTTCCAGAGTGGGGTATCTTATCACTGATAAGAAAGATATTTTGGCTATGCTTCATTCACAATAAGATTTACATCACACTCCATTGCATTCTTAAAGGGCCTCATTCACTTCAATTATATATGACAGAGTGAGAGGAGAACAATTTCCATGATGCATGTGCCCGATAAATTAGTCTAAGTTTATAAAATACCATAGGCATGCAAAACACTAAGACTTTTCAGGTGGTCACCTATCCCAGTACTACTCTATCCTAAGCACACTTAACTGCAAATTTCTAATGGAATTCGATGCATTAACGCTATGTTGTAAGAATGTACATAAGACCATTAGGAAATCATTACATGTTGTTTGTAATTAATAAATGAAGATGGAATTAAATTCGATTTCCCATTAAAAAGGGTAAATATCATGGTTTATCAAAACCATATTCTTGAAATGTTGATTCACTAGAAAAGGTGGATGGCCACCGAGATCCACCTGGATCATGACTCAAGTTCATGAGTTAGAAAATTCATACAATGAAAGTAAACAAGCACATTCCACTTTACATAGGAATTCAATACATCATTTACATACATTCATATTTTCCACCAAATAAGAGAAATACATATTTACAACACTAGCATGCATTAAATAGTCAAGTTAGACACTTATCTATTTTAGGAAAATATCAACAATCGACCGACTAAGAGAGGAAGCCTCTCCTCCCAACCTTAGGCCATATTGCAGAGTTCCTTCCTACAATACGTTGTCCCCATGCCAAGCCATGATATCACAGGGGAATGATTCAGATGGTCTTCAAGTTCATATGATCCAGGAAGGTTAATCTCCTTCCCCCTCTGATAACAAAAAAAGTTCCCCCCTTCCCACTGAAATTAGGGCATCCACAGGGTTATTAGGTATTTTATCAACTAGATTTCCTCTACACAAGTGAGTCCCTTCTCTACTATATAGTACCTCAACCACATCCCCTTACCAATGCTAGTTTCTCTCTAGTAAGTACCATGATGCATCTCTTTATCCCTCCAGTCTTCTCCGTTTCAGGGTGATCGACAATAAATTGGAAGATCTTCCTATTCCTATTTTCTTCAAGTAAATCTCTCAGTTATCTTCGTCTCTTTGATCTACACCCTTGAACTTCCTCGTTCATTGTGATCTTACCCTATGAACCCATTGTTCACTCACTCTTCTTCAAAGCATTCTCTTTTGTGTATTGCGTGCTCTACTCCCTTTCTCTATGTGTATCCCTCATCGTTATTGTTTTCCTTTGCACACTTGGGTGATGCTTTTCAACTTTGGCCTCTTCTTCTACCAATCCTTGGGATTCCCATGGCTTCTGTTAGAGGTGACCTCCATTCAAGGATCCAAATTTTGAAGGGGCAATCAAAGGGCGTACTTCTATCATATGTTTTGGTTGACCCTTGCCTCTTCAAGAGATTAGGTTTGTCATTAGTACTAACTACCTTAAACACCAATCCTATCTTCCATAATTGGTCATGTGGCTCCATGCAATTTTATGTACGATGGTAGGTGTGTGTTTATGTTTACAAGTATAGGCAAGCTTGCTAAGAAATATTCTTGTTTTCTTCACTAAAACATCTCAGCTCCGCCTCACCTGTCCACTTCATCAATTCCACATGTGATATCTGTAAATTCTAACCTTGTACAATATCTACTGCAAACTGATATTTAGAAAAGAACAGAAAAGATACAATGGCAAATACAAACATTACACAGAGATTTTTCACCTGGAAACCCAAACCAGGAAAACCAAC
>ML781791.1:44687-55477 GCA_009831015.1 Picea engelmannii | reverse complement strand
AAGAAGGTTAATGAGTGATTTATCACCAAAGAAATTGGAGCCAACTCCAATATATTGTGACAACAGTTCTGCAATTACATTGTCCAAGAATCAAGTCTTCAACAAAAAGAGCAAGCACATTGATATCCGTTATCATTTTATTCTAGAATTGGTAAATGAAGATGTAATCACTGTAAGGTTTTGTAAATCAGCAGATCAACAAGCTGATATCTTCACAAAGCCTTTGGGCACAGAAACATTTGTATCACTCAGATCTACGCTGAGTGTTGTTAGGTTAAATGATTGTCGTGCTCCAACTTAAGGGGGTGTGTTAGACGAATAAGTTGAGCAAATCGCTCCTTTGATTAGTTTAGTTAACTGTCAAATTGTTTGGTTTCTTGTTTTCATCACTGAGTGAGTTGTTAGACTGTTAGACGCTTCGTTGTTTACGAAGCATTTCCTTGCATGTAATTCCTTTATATATCAATTCAAATAATGAGATCTGCGTGGTGTTTTTATGCATTCTATTATGCGGTTCTGTTAAAATCGTTTTATGTTTTCTCTGTTCCTGCAATTCATTTTCTGTTTCCACAGGTCCGTTTTCAATTTTAGTATTTTATATTTTTGATGTAATAGAATTAAATATTTTATGTTTTCAGATTTTCTCCAATTTTTTATTATTGCATTTTTTTATTTAATTAAATAATTTTTATAAAATTACAATTTTGATTTTAAAGACTTTCTAGTTCGTCATAAAATGTTCATTATTATTATTAAGTATGTATTTACAATATTTAAAAAAATAATTGTTGGATTTGTTCTTTTATATAAATAGTTTATTTTTTCTAAAAAACTCTTCTTTTTCAAAAATTCCTGCTCTTTCAAGGTAACAAACTTTGAGAAGGGCATCTCATCTACATTCCTATGGGTGGGTTTGTTTAGAGAGAGGATATCCAACTTAGGTATTTTGGAGTTAACAATCTAACACATGTTTATATTATTTTTTATATATTTATCCAAAATGTTATGAAACTTACACAAATCTATGATCTTCTCTAACATACATTTTCATTTTCAAAGAATTAAAATAAATTAAAATTTAAGGTTCAATCATTTTTAACCTAACAAATTTTAACTCACAACTTCTATGCACCCTTAACTTTATACTTCTCATAAAAAAAGAGTGATTCATTTGTTTGGGAAACATCAACCCTTCCATCTTTCTTATGTTTGGGCAACCATCTTGCCCCATCCCAAATAAATTTGACTACTCACTTATTAATGACATACAATCTTCAAAAGTCAATCTATGTATTAATGACATACAATTTTCAAACGTCAAATAAAAAAGAATGTGTTAAATCATCCTAAACTAAACCAATAGAAAAAAATGACATAATAAGAAGACAATCTTACCCAAAATCCCATAAATGGAGATTAACTTATCTTCCTCTTTAATGTGTTCGTTTTTTTGTCTAGAGCCCATAAATGGAGATTATCTTATCTTTCTCTTTAATGTGCTCTTTTTTTGTCTCATATTAGACTAGGTGAACCATCTCCAAAAACAAAGTTGTTTTTAATTCCAATTAAGGGCAACAACTAGTAAAAACTTGTAAGAAAGTTTTGCACTTTGATCCATGGATCTTTTTTACTATCTACTCATGTAAGTATATTACCACCATTTCTATGGTCCTCTCATTCAATTATGTTGAAGTCCTTATTTAACATAAAGAGGGACAAAGTAATTAAGTTCCAAAATCTAATTTTATCATCACATAAACTAAAAACATAGTTGAAGTCCCCACCTAACACGCATTTATCTAATTTTATCATCACATAAATTAAGAAAAAAATTCAAATATACCATACCTATAAAAAGGAAGATTGCTCACATGTATTTGTTACACATATCTACAATATGATCAATAAAATAAGATTGCAAAAAAAAACATTACAAAAACAATGTCTCCATTGTTTTGTGAGTGTTTAATAACCTAAAACAATCCATGCCAATAAAGCTTTATTCTACATTGAATTTTCAAAACCAGTTAATTTGATTTCTTTATAAAAAAAAGGCATTATTTAAAGCATTGTCTACCCTCGCCTCATTTATCACCTTGTCACGGGCCAATAAAGCTCCATTCTACATTTGAATTTTCAAAACCATTTGATTTGATATACTTTAAAAAAAAAAAAAAATTATTAAAGAAAATATTGTTTAGCCTAACCTCATCTATCACCCCCTCACTTTTCATGAAAATAAACTTAAGAGCATGATGCAACAAGGTTACATGTAACTCAAGATTGCAAACAAATAACCATTGGTGAAATTATATGCATCCTTGTAAGTTTTAGGATGTGGAAGGGAATCTTTATCTTTATTGGTTAATTTTTTGTCTTAATTATATTGATATGCATCTCTTTATTGAATAGATAGATTAATTAATTTTTTAATTACAAAATCTGATCTGATGGTCAAGAATTGAAGATTCTGAGATATTCTTAATCTTACACTCAAATCAATGAATGAGATTGTCATAATTAACTCATTGTATTATGAATTCTTCCTTTCATCATGTTTACTTTTTCATTTTTATTAAACACAATTAACAAATTAATAGAGTTAGAAAATCCCAACAAAATTACTTTAGTTTTAATATTTACCTCTTCTTTATTAATTTTTTACATTTTACAGTGATAACAGATATGGTTATATCAGTTATTGACAAGGCTACCGTTTAACATTTATGAAGATTTAAAAATTGGGTCGCAGAAAACATTTATGAAGATTTAAAAATTTGATCATTTTTTCATAGAAGGAAGCAAAATCTAGGGTTTAATAGCCATGGATCTGTGAACCCATTGAACCCTTCTATCCTAAATCGAATGGAATATCATTCGGAACCCTGTGGGTGAATTAAAAACCTTAGTTGCTCAGATCTTCTTTTTCTCTGCATCTTTAACCTACACTCATCCCTACTTACTGTGGCACCTGAAAAATTAAGATTTGAATTGTACATGGGCCTTAAATTATTTTAAAATCAGATCGATCCACAATCTAGCAACAACCACTTTATTCTGAAGTCAATCAGTTACCGATTCCAGAGTAGAATTTTCGACCTGTAATCAGCTCCGCTTATCCACAAGTAGTGTAGTTAACCCTTAAGTTGCCAGCTAGAAACTCGAGAGAGCATGCTTTCAGTAAGCACGACTTACTGGTTGTCTACTACTAAAGAATCTGCTATAATGGTGACCGATATTTCGAAATGATATTATGAAGACGATGGAAGAACTAGGTTTAATATCGGTTTAAGAATTTTCTTCCATCCTAAGTTGCAAATCTGGGAAATACAACTAATTATTCCTTGAATTAATAACTCTGTAGTGTAACTGATAAGATTCGACACTGAATTCCTACCTTGCGCGTATGTTGGACATTTGTAAACTGGATGACTACAAGTGATTGGCCTGTGGATACCTTCGTTAGGCAGCAATGAGTTATAGCTATCAGTTTTGCACTTGAACAATCAATAGGGAGATCAAGCAGTCTGGACTCCCTTCAACTCTTTCAACCAGATAGTATTCAATTTTATTCAATTTTGAAGGGAAGTTGATATCCACCGTTTGGAAGTTTAATTTCCTTCTAATATCAATCTAGATGATGTCATGATGTCTCTGTTTTATTCATATTGTGACTTTTTGCAGCTAATAACAATATGGCATGACAATTGAAACGTGCTTGGATTTAAACGAAGAAGTTGACAATGCAACATGCTAAACAGATGAAGGCGTTGTTGAATAAATCCAAGTAATATTAAGTGGAAAGCATAGGTTCAACTTAAATTTCCGAGATACTCTTGATAATTGATTAAGTGATAGCACTCTAAATCCTTTTTCCTAAAATAACAATAGAAGGGCAACTCACAAAATTTAAATGTTGTATTCATAACCCTTGGAAGATGATGCCTTGAATGATGATGAACATTGATTGTAGATGAAGAGGACATTAGCCATGATATTCTTGCTCATGTAAACCATCTCTAGCTTTCTTCTATCTGATTCAATCATTTGTGTGGAAAACAAATCAATATTGAAAATGCACCCGGGTTCTCAGAAATGGACTTAGAAATGAATGTTGATGAAGTAAGTGGATTTTCACTATGAAAGATTAGTTTTATTACCTTATAAGTGTCGGACACACTTACTCAGCATTTTTCTGAAACTTTGCTACAACCACCGTGGAAAATACTTTGAAATCTTAGAGATTTGGGTTGTGAAGTAAAATAACTTTGCTACAACCACCGTGGAAAATACTTTGAAATCCTAGAGATTTGGGTTGTGAAGTAAAATTTGGTTTTATTGGGGGAGTGAATGTTTTAAATATCTTCTCTATATAATACATTGTATCGTTCAAAATATGCTACGATATCATTGATGTGTTTAAAGGTTTTGAGGGATGGTTTTGTTAACACTAATTCTACAAGCTAAATTTGCTTCAAAACATTGTTTTGATTAAAAACATTTTAGAACCTAAATTAATTTTAAAAAAATGTTTTGTTTAAGAACTTAAATTTGATTAAAAACTTAAATGAGCTCGAAAAAATTGTTATTTTCAATTCCATCTACATTTTAATTTATCAGTTTTTCAGATTAGTTACAGATTATCATTTTTCTCATCATCTACATTTCAATTTATCAGTTTATTAGATTAGTCACAGATTGCCATTTTTCTCACTAAAAAAATAAAAAATCTTTGAATAATGTTGAGAATGAAAAACAAATACACTTGCTTTATAAGCATAGAAACCAGTGAAAAAAGAACAATCACATTTTCAGATTATGACAACCTTGCAAAAAATGATATGTTATTTTCCTGAATAATTAAAATCGTTTCTCCAATTAAAAAAACAAAAGGCAATAATAGAAGTTTTTTTTGGATTCAATAATGAAAGGGTATTTGTTTGTTTTTTTGGATTCGCATCCTATATCTTATAGTATATTGTATAGAGAGCTAAATTCACAATGATTAATTAAATATTTTTAACTAAATCAAACTTTGATGATCCACAATATTTATAATGCTATCTTAAACTTTACTTTTTGTCATTTCCAACTTGAAGGTTGTAATTCAATATATTGATGCCCCAATTACAGTGCTTAGCCATGCAACCATCCTTTCATCCTCCTTTGTACCCGAAGAGAATAATAAAAGGAACTACGGATCTTGTCAAGCCAAAACTAGTATATAAACAAAACCAAAGTGAAACCAATTGTATAAAAAAATCTAGACCTATGATGCAGAACAATTTTAGGCTAATTTCCTCACTATTGATTTGTAATACAGTAGCAATACCACCATCTTCACAATGACTAATAGCTGATTTGTAATTCAGTAGCAAGACCACCATCTTCACAATTACTAATAACCACCAGCTTCATAATAACCAACAACACACAAAATGTGTGATTTGTTCTTTGAAATATTATCATTTTTTAGTAAGGAAATCTTCAAAAATTGACTCAGAAAAAGGCCATTATCTATTGGGAAACATTGATTATGCATAATTTTTTAAAATCATAGGTAAAATAGGAAATCTTCAAAAATTGACTCAGAAAAAGGCCATTATCAATTGGGAAACATTGATTATGCATAATTTTTTAAAATCATAGGTAAAATAGGAAATCTTCAAAAATTGACTCAGAAAAAGGCCATTATCTATTGGGAAATATTGATTATGCATAATTTTTTAAAATCATAGGTAGAATACTTTTTGTTTGGAGTTACACAATCCAATGCAGTCAATGTTTCCCTATTGTTCAGTTATGACATCATATCATTTCTTTGTTGGATTTCAATTGCAATTTTCTGAATCCAAATGAGAGTAGGTAACCTAATTGTCACTATATTTAACAAATTTATTTGGAATATCCCTGTGATATAACTCCCCTGCTTCAACTATTTTCTTATATCTCTTGCTAACTCTATTCAAGGTAGTCCATAAATTTCAAGCCATCCTTAACAGGACCTTAATATAGAATCTCAATGACCTTAATGTAGAATCTCATTGTTTTTTTTTAAAGTGAAATTTATTTGTTAATAAATTATGTTGGTTATTTACAAATAACTAACCAATTTGATTGTGTGCATAGTGTTATAGTTTTTTTCTTAACAAGGACTAAGACTTATGGATGTAGCGATGAACATGCAAACTAACTTATAAGGTTCAACTTGACATAGTGGGTGTAGGTAACTTCAACTTTTCATTACTTCTATTGCAAATAAAAGTTCATCATTTAGAGGTCAATGGTGAATGTCAATAAGAATTATATAAATTATTATTCAAAAAGTGGATGGTGAACACAAATAGGAATCATAGGAATCAATTTTGAGGGTCTATTTGTGTAATGTCCCCACTATGGGACATCATCACAGTGTAGAGATTTATGATGACCAGAGTAGCCAGATGGATGTTATAGTAAGTACAGGGGTATTTGAGAGGCATTGTGGGGTCCAGCTTGCTTGCATTGATCATCATATTTCATCATTATGAGTCATTCCACATAGGTTGGATTTGGTTTCGTTGTATTCCGACGATTTCCATGATTTTGACTATTTTGAGCTATAAGTTAATTGAAATCACTGAAGAGGTCATTTTGGGCACATTACTTGGAGGAACCTCTCAGTGTAATAACTCATTGGAATCGGGAGGAGCAACACTACAGGATAGGATGGCTAGAAGTGACTTTCAGTGGCCAGGGAAGCCACAAGGAGAGATAAGGAGCTTTTTAGAGGTAAAAAGGTTAATTAATTAATTAAAGTAATTTAATTAATTAATTAAATATTAATAAAATGAAAGTCACTTTGGAGGGACAAGGTGAGCCAAAAAGTATAAAGGAAAGGCAAGGGCCTCTACTCAGGCATTCATGTATGATTATCTTTTGATATCTGGCTTTTAGCTAGTAAGCCCAACATTGGGGGTTTTGAGGGTTTTGACTTAACAAACCCTAGAGGGCGATTCGGTGGTGAAAGATTGCACCTAGCTTGTCCCAAGCTTGGTCTGTCTCGGAGATGCAATACTCTCCCACACCATTCTAGTCATATCTACATCAGTGTAGGAGGGTTCTACACCAGCCACAGGCACAGGAAGAGAAGGGGGACGTCCCAGCTAGGGTTTCCAGCAAGGGGGGCACACCATTCTTGGAGAGAGATTCGTTCTAGTTGAGGAGAAGTGATTTTGGGAATTCCAGGTATTGAGTTTTCCTTGTAGGTGTCTTGGCATCATTCTTGGTGGTTTTCCGGAGTCTTTCAGTGGATGATTGATTTGTATTGAGAGTGGGATGTTTTCTCAAGAGGAGGGCACACCATTATTTGGAGGGTAGCTAGATCTAAGGATCTAGCAGGTATTTTGATGATTTGAGCACTTGGGTATTCATTGTTGTGCCTCGATCTATCATTCTAGTGGATTGGTGGAGTTGTTGGAGGTCTCTAGGAGAGAGGTTGAATTATTAGGGTTTCAGTCATCCAGTGGGGTGCACCATTCAGTGGAGGAGTTCAGATCTACAAGGTTTGAGAGGGATCTTGGAGATTCAGGCACCTGGGTTGTTCTTGCCATCACCCGATCTACTGTTTGGCACATTTCTTGAGGTGATTGGACATTTTTGGCACCAGGTCCGAATTGTTGAGGAGCTTCAACATTCTAGCAGGCCGTGGCATCTTCCAGTTGGGGTTTGGCACTTGGCCCAGATTTACTTGGCATTGGTCTTCATCTCTTATCCAAACTTTGGAGGCTTATTTTGTATTGTCCGGATTATTTTGTAGCAGCTCTATTGTCTATCTTCTTGGCCATCTGTTGAGCATTCCAGATCGGCATCTTCATTGTAGCAGGTTTCTCTATTTCATGAATAAAAGCAGTTGGAGATGTTTTGGCTTGTCTATCATATTACATATGGTTGAGGTATGTTCCATGGTTGTCTCTTCTTGTTATTTTCTGCAAACGTTCATATAAACACATCAGTAAACCCTAAGGCCGAAATCAAGAGGCCATTCAGCAAAGTAAACACACCTAAACAAGTAATTCAGCAAAGTGTTTGACGAAATGCCACAACCAAAAAAGTTTTAAAAATACACCAAAACAGTGATGATCCTTGCATAATGGCTTGGGATCATTACAATTTGTCAGCACAATATCTATAAAGTTTGGTCTATGTATTATGATGACAAATAAATTGTGAAAATTGATGTTACAAAGGAACAATATTGAAAAAAATACACATTTTGAATGTTGTTTCTTATGATTGCTATCAAAGTTCACCATCCACTTCTGATGTGGATGTGCTAGTTACTTTAACTCCCAACCTTTATCCTCTTCAATAAGCTGATTAACAACGGGAAGAGGTGGAGGGGTGTTCGCAACCAGCTTTTATACTAGTTTGGGTTTACATGCAGAGTTTGTTAGATATTTTAAGCGTATAAATTGGAGTGGATCTTATAAATGGGGTAATGGTTCATATGACGATAAATTGTTTAATGATCGAACCTTGCATTTAGCAGGTTTAGATATTTCACCTTTTTGTAAAAACCAAGGTGAAAAATTTGAATTGCAGAAGCAAATTCTTCATGTAATTCACTTCACCGTAAATTCATCTAGCGCTAACCAGAAAAATATAAACAAAGGGCCTCATAATTGGAACGAAATCTTTTATATTTTCCGTAATGTTTCAATATACGCTTTCCTAATGAATTCGAATTAGACGCATATTAGCTTTAAAAGTTCATGTTTATTTATTGGCAGTCAGTTTTTTAATTGGGATACCATAGCGAATTGATCTTTACGAGAAAGCAACAGAAACTACCACTGATTTTGCGCCATTCTTTCCAGTAGAGAAAGAGCCAATGGATGCCATCCATGTGGTAATGAGTAAGTAGGCCTGTTCACGCGAAAATGAACTTTTCAAAGTCCATTCATGGCTGAGTGGAATCATTTGCGTCTTCCTGCCCACCAGAGAGAAGGTAACTCTGTCAACTGCAAACTTCACAGGGCCATTCGGTACTTAGCTTTATAACTATTCAAACAAAATGCGCATAAGTTTATAAGGGGGACCATCTTCGTACCCACGAGATTGCCAACTTTGCCTTGGATTACATCCATGTGTGCCTACACTATGGCGAGAGCTATTAAACCCTTGACAGGCTATTAATTCCACAGTTATCAAGCGTGACGCGCGTTGGAATTTGACATCTCTTATGCTATCAAATGAAAATTTGATTACTGTCGGATGTTTTCCTGTCCTGTTCTATGTAAATTCTGAACTGTTAATTTCTATTTTTTTTATGTAAATTCTGAAGTGTTAATTTCTTTATTTGGGAATGAGCGTTGGGTAACAAACATATCCCCAACAAACAAGGTTAAGGTTAATATTTTATTTGGGAATGAGCCTTGGACATGAAACAAGGTTAGAATTTTATTTGGAAATGAATGCTGGATAACAAATAATATTAGAATTTAATTTATCGAATGACTTATAACACTGTTCATCTTTCTATCATAAGTGTCATATGCACGTTGCAATTCTACTATCCAAAGGTATTGCAGATTATAAGGTAGTCTATCCAAAGGTATTGCAGATTAGAAGGTAGTCTTTCAGTGGTTTTAACTTTATGGCAACTAATATTGCAGATTATAAGGTAGTCTTTCAGTGGTTTTAACTTTATAGCAACTAATATGTATATAGGATGAGGTAACTTCAATTTTTGAAGAAAGAGTTTTTTCTCTAATTTAAATTTCCAACATCCGTCAACCTATGGAAGAGTAGCATTCAATCTACTTATTCTAAGGGATCAAACCACATTATTTAATGTGACAGAACTGAGGGAGAATCCTAAGGGCTGAAACCACATTACCTAATGTGACACTAAGAGAGGGGATAAAAATTATGACGAGTTAGTCGAAAATATTAAGACAAGATAGATGGTTTTGGTAAATATGTCCCTGTAAATATGTGGTAAGTTTTTTATGACAATGTTCTATAGAACATCCAATTCCATGCCCGGGTGCCCCTATTCATGCCTAGAATTTGTGATGTTCTAATGAACGAATTTTTTAAGATGTGTTTGAAAGCTTATCGAAAATTCAGCATATCAACAATTATAAGAACAAATTTGCTAAAACCATCGGTCTAATGTTAAGATTTCCAGCTAACCCACCATAATTTTGAATAGTCTTCATCATTAATAGGTTAAATATGTATTGATTCAAACTTCTACAGTTCCTTTCCCCTCAATTCCTGTCAAATTAGGTAATGTGGTTTCATCCCATAGGATGAGTCGACTGAATGCTACTCTTCCATAGTTTGATGGATGCTCCACATATAGACTAGACCAACAGAGATTTCTTCATGAATTGAAGCTATGTCATCCTATGTACATATTAGTTGCCATAGAATTTAATCCAGTGAGAGTCTATCTTATAATATGCACTGGTTTTGGGTAGTATAGTTATAACTTACAGATGTTAGTTGTGATAAAATGATAGAGAGTGAGTTCAGGTTGATGATAAAATGGTGAATAACACATATTTTAACCTTGTTTGATGCAAAATGTTCATTTCTTAATAAAATACTAACCTTGTTTGATACAAAAGGCTCATTCCCAAATGAAGATAAGAATAACCTCTAAACATCATCAAATTAGAAGATGTCAAATTCTAACTCTATCCTCAATATTCCATTAAAACAATGATAAAACAATGTCCAAAAAAAAGAAACTTATGTTTAAATTTTAGAAAACAATTTTACCATAAACATA
Organism: Picea engelmannii; assembly: GCA_009831015.1. Taxonomy (NCBI): domain Eukaryota; kingdom Viridiplantae; phylum Streptophyta; class Pinopsida; order Pinales; family Pinaceae; genus Picea; species Picea engelmannii. The sequence goes on along the minus strand of ML781791.1, from coordinate 44,694 downwards.
GTATCTA
>ML781791.1:33433-44320 GCA_009831015.1 Picea engelmannii | reverse complement strand
TATATATATATATATATATATATATATATAATTCAACATTTTATTAAAATGTAAATGTATATATATATGAAATTCAACATTTTATTAAAATGTAAATGTAAATTTATGAAGTGTAAAAAAAATTATAAGGTTTTATGAACGAGTATGTGGGTTGATTAAGAAGGGGATATTCAAGTAGCTTCCTACACATATTATTTGGGATGCTACTTTTAAGGTTGGTATACGAATAGTTAACTTTGTTAATTATTGTTAAATTAGTGTAGGTTTTATATAGATGTGTAATTAATTTTATTGTGTTCTCATTAATGAGATAGTGGGTTATTTGTTTTGAGATATTTAGTGGGTTATTTGTTTTCTATTATTATATGGTTAATAGTTTCATAATGGAAACATAATATATGATTGTTTATGGTGGATGTTCTTAAAGGGTTTTATCATAGAAGGTTCATTTTCTGATTTTTTTTTGAATTAGTAATTAAGGTGTTTAATCCTATGACCATGTTAAATTTCTATATGGTATTAGAGCACGGATAAGATTAGTTTTATTTTTAGGGGATTTTGGATATTTTGTGCATTTATATTATGATTCACCAGTTATCATAGAAGGTTCATTTTCTAATGTTTTTTTGTGAATTAGTAATTAAGGTGTTTAATCCTATGACCATGTTAAATTTCTATATCGTATTAGAGCACGGATAAGATTATTTTATTTTTAGGGGATTTTGGATATTTTGTGCATTTATATTATGATTCACCAGTAGCAACTTTCTTTGTTTGAATATTTACATATGTCTTATTTCATATATATAATCAAATCTCTAAAACTTTCTAGATATTCTCCTAAATATCTTAAAGGGATGTTTAATTTCAAGACAATTGGTCCATCCTAAAAGAACTCTAACCATTTCATTGTGTTTAGAGTTGTCCTTTTAGTTAGATTTGTCTTTAGTTTCATCCAAAAATGTCTTTGTTCACTTAGATTTGAAGATTTCTCTCCAACAAGCCAACACTGTCCATTTGGTAAGGGTTTATACCTTTGATTTTTGTGAAGTTTGATTTTGCTTGCTTTGCTAATAAAGTAAAACTATATTTCTTATTGTTTGTCACTAACATACTAATATACTAAGTAGCAAAATAGTAGTACGTCATCATTAATGCATTCAAACCAAATACAAATAGAGATAGACACAAATTATTTGGAATCTCAATGATTCATTTTCTCACCAAACTCTAGTAGCAGATTCATTTGGTATATAGACAATGGACCATTTAAATAAGCCAGGTTGAATTTGATAAAATAGAACTAGTTGTTAATAATAATAAGCAACCACACAACTATTATCTATTATTATGATTATTGAATTTTTCGTCCTTTATCATTGTTATTCTTATTACTATTGAAGTCATTTGTCCATGGAAGAGGTATTTGAACATAATTCTAGATCATATGAAAGTGCATGTTTCCTTCCTTTTTGCATGGATGTGGAGGGAACTAGAATAATTGACAAACTTTTACATCAACAAACAAAGTGTTTTGGAGCACTGAAGAAACATTCAGGAGAAATGAAGGCGAGCATTAAGTCATTGAGAGTTAGAGTTGACATAACACAAATCTTCTAAATTCATTCATTGGTGAAAGGAGAATCATATATTCTTTCTTTGTATAGGCATTATATATGCAATGTTCAAAAAGGTTAAGAAAACTCATTTTGACAAGAATTCAATGAAGAAAAAAATCTAGAAAGGGTACATTTTTAGGTCCTTTAAGGATTTTTCAACATTTTAGGTCGATTCAGAGACCCAAAAAACCCTAGGGATAGGGGATGAACTATTCACCTGGAACTTTTACCCATGGAACTATGCCAAACACCCAATTTACTACATAGAACTTCACAGATAAAACAATAATTTTATATAGTTTTTATCCTTTGTCGAACACAATGTCAACATGTTTTGAGATCTCAATTTAATTGACTTAGCTTCTCAAGGAATGGAAGGTGAACTCTAAATTCTTTGCAAGTGACACATTTTTTGTTGACCTATTAAGGCTTCTTCCCCACAATGAATTCCTAATGAGGTCACTATGTTTATGATGAATCTTCCCTGAGAAAAATCAAGTTATTTTGGCACCACAATTCTATAGGTTTCCTTCTTAACTCTTAATATTAAATATTTGGTTATGATTTTATATGAAACATTTAGAAGATTGATTCATTTCCATATTTTTATTTGTTAATTCAAGCTAGTACTAACAATGTTTTTTACAACTAGATTAATGATTAGACCACACATTATAACTTACTCTTCCTTAGTGCACCATCTCTTTTTCAAAATGATAAACTTTGGTAAACACAACTCTACTACATTCCTCTATCTTTGTGGGTTTAATTGGAAAGAGGATGTATGCATCATAGATATTTTTGAATTAAAGCTCTAATATATATTCTTAATCTCCTCCATGTCTTCCTCCAAAATTCCATTAAACTTTTCACCTCCTCTACTCAATGAATTCTAACTCTCCTCCATGTCTTCCTCCAAAATTCCATTAAACTTTTCACCTCCTCTACTCAATGAATTCTAACTCCAACTCTAGTACACCCTTGCTCCTCACATCTTTTAAAATGAGGTTTCCAACAAAAGTTTAGAGTTGGAGGGTTTTTATCCAATACAATTTTAATATCCTTAAATCTCTTAAGGATCGTTTATCCTTCCTTCTTTCAACCTACCCCATGTTAAATAAATTTGATTAATCACTTTCCACCATAAGATATCCACTATCATTTACATCTTCTAAAATGCTTCATTTTAAGGGGCTTCCAACAAAAGTTTAGAGTTGGAGGGGTTTTTATCCAATAGAGTTTTAATATTTTTTAAATCTCTCAAGGATTACTTATCTTTCATTCTTTCAACCTACTTCATTTCAAATAAATTTGATTATTCACTTTTCACCATAATCCAGATTTAAGAGCGGAACAAATTTAGTAGACTGAATACAATAAACACAGAGATATGAAGAATAAAAAAATATTCAATGAACAATATCTTCTATTGAATAATGAAATAGGTTGAAACTGTAAAAATGGGGAACCAAAACACTTGCTTGAATGGTGGTAGCTATCTCCGAAAAGAGATGTGACTACTACGCGCATCTGTCTGAGCATAATCCATTACAATGAAGCTCTAGAGGCCTTTTTGATATTACTCATGAATGCCAAAACCCTAGACATTCAAAAACCTAACCCTAGGAGGTGAAACATCAAAAGTCATGTGGGCCCCTATGGGTAAGTTGGTACCTTAACTTCCTGGTGTCGTAACTTTTGCATACGACCTTCGTTTTAGGCGTGTGATAGCTGGTTGGAAAGGTCTTTCATATAACTACGCATTATTCCATCAAACTTTGACTTTGTCTACAGTTTGACTGTGACGAGCCAAAAAAACATTGTTTAGGCCTCCAAAACGGCCTTGGAAGTACAACAAGATGTCCTGACATGAAAACATACAAAATAAGCTAGTTGGATTAGGTGAGAGGCCACCAATATCCACCTGAAAGATGTGTATGGCTTCAGAAAGTCCCAGAAGTATAGAACCTACAATTACAAAAAAGTACAGAAAAACATGCTAAACTAAAAAATGGAGCTAGTCGAAATAAGTGAGTGGCTACCAATAGCCAACTGGATCACACCATAAAATATCCACTATCGTTTGCAAGTAAAGTAACAAGAATAAATAATTCATATATTAATATCCCATAATCTTCAAAATCTAAATAATAAACAATGAACTTAAAGGGAATCCCTTTAGTTCCATCCTAAGCTCAAACAAGGTCCATCCTAAGCTCAAACAAGGATGACATAATAGGAAGAAAGTGTGACAAGAGAGCTCATAACTAAATGTTGACTTAACTTCCTCTATAATGTGCAAAATCCACACAAACCTTAACATAATAGGAAGAAAGTGTGACCCGAGAGCTCATAGCTAGATGTTGACTTAACTTCCTCTATAACGTGCAAAATCCACACAAACCTTAGGTCCATAAAATCTGTCTAGATTGACTTAGGTATGTTTATTGCTTTGTCTGCTATTAGACTAGGTGAACCATCTCCAAAAATCGCTCGGCATATTAGGCTTAAAAATGCATGAAAAATCTGCTCCGCTATAGTTAGCACAGATCTCGCAGTATAACAAATTTTAATTGAAATGAAAGGAATCAAACTTCTTTTACAACAGATTTTACTGCCATTTTATTGGAAACCATACCGAATTGATCTTAATAACGAAGCATAGATGTAAGGCAAAGCTTATTAATTTAGTGTAATATGGTCATGAAAAACAGAGCAGTTTATCTTCAAACGGCAGTTTCAAATTCAGAAATTTTACAGCGTGTCATTTTCAATTCATAGTTGGGAAAACAAAAGCCAGAGTAAATCTTCTCGGACCAAAAGCGTCTGCTGGACATGTATTTAGGCGCATGTCCTGACAGCTTGACGAGTAGTGGAATTGTCTATTTGAAATTGAATTGAGCAGAGTTAATTTGGTCTTCCGCGGGAAGTAGCCGAATGGTTCTTTAGGATATTCTCTCGAAGTTCCGCTATATCAGTTTCACCAAAATGGTCCTCCGGTATATAGTAACCGGTTACAGGATCGGGCATCCAAGACCTCTGTCTATAACCTGCTGTAGCTTTATCATCACCTTGTTTTGGGCCAGCCTGAATTAATCGTGCGGACAATTCTACTTTTCCTGCTACTACGCTGTATTCACGCCTGCAACGGAACAAAAGAAAGGGAATCAATGACCCTAGTGCTAAATTAGAATTTATTTCCCAGATTTAAAAGTTGAGCTCACATCATAATGATGGTGTGATATGCATTTTAGTGGCGTTGTAAAGGAAGCTTACATTGTCTGAATGGCCAGATCTGATCCCAAACCAAATCCATGACTTCCAAATCGAGACAGAGCAACCTTCATCTGGAGAAGAGATCTCGCCATTGAAAATAATGAGAAATTAGTGGGCTACGAAGAAGTGTATCGCCGGATTCCAAATTCCAATGGTGATGTTTGGAGTCGAGGGAGACATGGGCTATTTAAATAGGCAAATCAGGAAATAACAACGAAGATGGGAAGACGTTTGAATTATTGAGACGTCTTTGAATTCTTGACTTGACGTTGTCAAATTCCAAAGAAGCAAATACACAACACGCATCCGCGTACTGTGCCCTGAAGGTTTTAAGAACCACAAGCGTTTGTCTGGAAGATCACATCCGTGTACGCCGCCCTCAAGGTTTTAGGATCCGATCCGAACGTTTTTTTTCTAGAAGATCACGAGGAGTGAATCCAGGCCATCCAAGGTGTGACAGTAGAATGGGATTCTACTTTTGGAAGAAGTTTGCAGGACCAAAGTAACTCGGTCAACTTCAAACTCTACATGCGCATTCCAGAACATCTACAGAACTTATTAGCAGAAGCATCCTCGTGCCGACCACATGACCGACTTTAACTTGGCTTACATGCATGTGGGCCAACACAACGGCGAGAACTTATTGAGACAACTCCGCCGCCCTCAAGGTTTTAGGATCCGAAGATCACGAGGCCTGAATCCAGGCCAGTGTGACAGTAGAATGGGATTCTACTTTTCGAAGAAGTTTGCAGGACCAAAGTAACTCGGTCAACTTCAAACACTACATGCGCATTCCAGAACATCTACAGAACTTATTACCAGAAGCATCCTCGTGCCGACCACATGACCGACTTTAACTTGGCTTACATCCATGTGGGCCTACACAACGGCGAGACATTATTACTTGGAATTTCACACTGAAAAAGCCCGTCAAATTTGACGGTTTAGACTATTACCATGCCCGTTTTGCCGGTTTTAAGCTTGATAGTTGACGGTTGTAGTAAACTTTTGACCGTATTTGACGGGCAAATTGGCCCGTGACGAGCAATTTGACCGTCAAATTCCATGAGACTACTCGGATGGCGCCGACAACATAACTTTTCAAGGGTGACGCAATTCATACTACAAAGGGCATTACCCCCAAATTCCAATCAGTCTTGGAATTTCATTTCACCCAGAACTGGACTGTCAAATGAAATGAAATTTCGATGACGGTTTAACCACCTATCATTTATAATTTTAAGTCTTTCATTTTTCTTTTGTTAGATGTAAATGTATTCCAATGTAAAATGCAGAATGCATTTCTAAAATGAGGTCAATGTAGCGTTTTTGTCACTTCATTGTTATTAAATTTTATTTTATTTTTTAGCTTTTTTCTCATGGATTGAAAATTTTGGTGTATAAGAAATTTATTATTTAATATAATCAAAATTTTGAATTTTGGATCAAGTTTCTTATAATGATTCAATGTTTGGATTGAAAATTCTTATGTGTATAAGAAAGTTATTATTTAATATAATAAAAATTTAAAATTGTGGGTAAAGTTTTTTATAATGATTCAATGTTATGGAACAGCATGGAACAAATATATTGTTTAGAAAACCTCTATATTGTTAATAATGTTTTGTTAAAGATTTACAATTTGCAAATGGTCAACAATGGAAAGCAACTAAAGTTGTAAATAAAAAATATTTAAAAATCATTAAGAATAGACGAAAAGTCATACCACTTACATGTACATATCATGCAATTAATTGTAAAATAGAAAAATATATTGAATAATGAAAATAATATATATATATATATATATATATATATATATATATATGAAAATTAATGACTTTTGTATATATTTTTCAAATCTATATTTCACATTTTGTAATTTTTTACATTTCCAAATTATTTATAGTCCAAAAAAATCATATGGAACATCAAATAAATTGGAACACTTCCCCAATAACTCATTCAAATAAAAAACAATCTTTATTTTTTGTAAATAAAAAAGTTGATATTACCTCAAAATTCTGAAAAACATACCAATGTTAACGGAACTAGCATCTCACTTGCCAAAAATGGAACCTAGAACCAAACCCAGGTCCACAAGAAGATAGATGTCCATGACTGTTTTATTTGCAATAATTGAAGTGTGCAAGTATGTGAAGATATTACAAAATTAGTCTGAAGGCCAATAGAATTCTGCGTCTATTATAACCAAAAAAGAAGAAAACAGAGACCAAGAAATTCCATATACCGAATGTGTTGTTACTCCCATTTCTTGGAGGAGAATATGAAGGGATGGCAGCAGCAGCTGGGGCAGAGCCAGTTGACAGGCTCGCCTGATAAAGAATCAAAGAGTGCATCCAACTTGCGATTGAGGATATCCTGGAGAAAGAGTTGGTTCACAACATCTCAGCGCATGTCAAAAATGAGTTGCAATTGTTCATCAGAAAAGCCACGCGGGGGAGCTACTTCGGACAACACAGGCTCAAGCAGAGTAATTACTGTGTCCAAGCATGTAGTACCAAGAATTATTTTTTCAATGACCATGGGAGCCGCCTCCTCGAGGACAGGGAAACTCTAATGCTCTTTCTGTGATTGGATTGGAAAACCACCACGTGCCAGAGTGGAAGAACTTGCAAAATGATGAGTGTCCACAGGAGATACCACTAATGGATCGACAATAGGTTGGGGTGGAACAAGGGGAAATTCCTCCTCCACTAGGATAGGACCCCAAACATAATCTTCCCTATTATTAGTAATGGAAAGAGACTCATCATAGGGCAAAGCAGGGGAAGGAGGTGGGCCAAGGGCAGGTTGTGCACTGAGGAGAGAGGGAGCAGATGAGTACGACTGGGCAGATAACGGTAGTAGTCCGGGCCTCGCTTGAGATTTCCACGTTCCCTTGACATGGCATCAAAGAAGAGACCTAAAAACCAGAAGCAGTGGTGCAAACAAGCAGGATAAAGAAGAATCAGAAGTGGCACCACGGAGGGAGCAAGACTGTCGAACGAAACAAGGATGAGGTGCAGTGAGTGAACAAAAAACAAAACCATGGAAATATTACCTGTCCAAGCCATTTAAGTTGCCATTAAATCTAAGTTGACAGCACTCAACTCCATTGTACCTGTGCAAGTAATGTTCCTCACCATTGCAAACCAAAACGTGAAGTTTCACATGCAGTCGCTCTGGGTGTTATTGCATTAATACCGCACATTGAAATAATGAGTGAAAACCACATTATGTCTTGAGGATTTGCATGTGGAACAAGTGGCACACCATATGAGGAATACAGAAACAATCTAAAAACAACTTGGATTTAGATTTAAAAACATAATTATATATATAAACAAAATTTACATTATTTTTATAAAATGGCCAAAGTCACACCAATTATAATGCATAGATTGAATTGGTAAAATATCAAAATATATATCATTATATAAATATAAAATTACTATTTTATCAAATTAGAAAATTATAAAGTGAAAGTAAACGTTATAAAATTATAGATTTTAATATAAATGTACAAAAATCATATAGTAATAGACAAAAAGTTCACATCAATCCTATAGTATTTGACAAGAGTTTTACATTAGGAGAAGGTTCATTTAGACTCTTGGTAATGGCCTCTAATCAATATCAATTAGCTCAATCTTTAGAGTGACTGGACTCCACCATCATTGTTGAGTTAGGGTGGTTCAATGGTCTTCATAATGATTAAGGCCAATATTGGGAATTTTTCATTTAGATTAATTGTGTCTTCTTTGTGAACTCTCTATCAAAGTGACGGACATTATGACATAACCTTCTTCTCTTTGCAATTTCCTAGATTAAGTTGACCATGGAAGGGATATACCAAGTAGCTCTCTATTCATATTACATGACAAATTACACAATCTCCCCAAATGGCACATTACACACAATTTAGTACTTGCTTTATGGCAAGGTTTTTTGTTGACTTGTTAAGGCTCCTTTCCCCACCATGAGTCCCCAACGAGATTATCGTGTTCAAGGTGAATCTTCAATGAGAAAAACCAAGTTATTTTTGGGTTGTAATGTATGTTAAAAGTTTTGAAGCAGTTCATCTAGATTTGGAGAATTCTTCTTCTTCTTTTTTGATAACATGTATTGGCTTACTTTTCCAAAGTGGTCTCCTTGCATAGGTTTCCCATTCAAAATAATAACTCTACTACATTCCTATGGGTTTGTAGAAGGGAAAATTTTAAGGATCCATACTTATCTTAAAGTGTAGAAACATTGGTGAATCCTACTAATTCTTAAAATAACAACCATAATATGTTTCGCAATATGTTTATAAAAAAATTCAAATTTCTAAGAATTTCATATGGTTTTGAATTTGGATGAAGAACTTTAGAAAAAAAATGGAAATTGACCGATATTTGTTTGATAAAAAACAATACAAAATTAGTCAATGGAAAAAATTAAACCATTAAAATTTTTCATGGCTCATAGACTTGATTAAAAAGATAATACACAAAATAGTATTTGGAAAATAAAGGTCTAATACATGTTCTTAATCTCCTCCATATCTTCCTCAAAAATGTAATTAAACTTGCACAAACCCATAATCTTCTCTAACATATTTTTCATTTTCAAATTAATCAAAATAAATTAACCTTAAAGAACTCATTACTTCCTTAACTTAATGAATCTTAATACTCTTCACAACCATGATAAGTGATTCATTTTAAGGGGTTTAGGGGTCTTTGTCCAAGAAAATTTTAACACCTTCTAAATTTCTTAAAAACATTTTATCTTTCTTTGTTTTGATTATGTGATCAACTTGCCCCATTTCAAATAAATTTAACTATTCATTTCCCACCCTAACATCTATAAGATCTATTGTCATTTTCCCTAACATCTATAAGATATATTTACTACAAAAAGGAAAAAAATTAAAAACAACACTCTATATAAAATAATGACTTACAATCTCCAAAACCTAAATGAAAAATGAGTTTAAAGAGAATCTTTTAACTTAAGTCCATTTAAAACTAAACCAATAAAAAAGGGTGAAGTGATCCGATCCATATCTAGGCATTAACTTATCTTCCTCTATAATATAGAGGATCCATACAACCCTTGGGTACATAAAATCTATATGGGTTAACTTGGGTGTGCTCATTGCCTTGTCTTCCCTGCTTTACTTTAGTCAACACACATATCCTTATATAAACCAATTTTAATTGAACTGTTTTTCCCATTTATCTTATTTATTGGAAAACTATATCTAATAAAACTTTATGAGGAAGCATAATGTAAGGATAAACCAATTGCTTAAAGTGTAATATGATCATACAATACAAAACAGATCATTTTCAAAGGAAACTTCAAATAAGATATTCGATAGTATTTTTTTTATCCAGACATAATTGGGAAAAATTGGGAAACTATATGAGACAAATTAATATTGACCTTAGACATAATTGGGAAACTATATGAGACAAATTAATACTCACCTTAAATCAAATTGAAAACAGATCATTTTCAAAGGAAACTTCAAATAAGATATTCGACAGTATTTTCTTTATCCAGACATAATTGGGAAACTATATAAGACAAATTAATACATAACTTAAATAATCAAATTGATACAGGAAATTTTCACTCTTGTTTTGTCCATATTATCATAAATAAAATCTCATCAAAAATATTTCTGTGGTTGGAGTTTTCATGATTGGTCGGACAAGCCACAGTTGGGTCAATTGAATGTTGACGTTTCGGATCCAAATCAGGATCCATCTTCAGGACAATGAGCCTGGGTTAAGATAATGAAAAGATTTGTTTTAATACTGGAAATTGGCGTGAAAGTTCAGTGTCGGCTAAGGTTGTATTGGTAAAAATTATTTTTGATTTAATTAGGGTTTATGTTGTTAGGTAAAAAAATTTCTTTATTATTAATTAGGGTTATGTTTGATTGTTTTGAAATTATTAAATTATTATTAATTCAAACATTGATAAACTTTGGATT
>ML781791.1:10365-29327 GCA_009831015.1 Picea engelmannii | reverse complement strand
AGAGTCAACTGGTCTCATTGGCAATTTATTGGGAAACAAAGTTGAATTGATTTTATGAGAATGCATGCCAATCCTATTGATTAAGTGTAATATGGTCATACAAAACAAAGCAGTTTATCATCAAACAACAACTTCAAGTTCAGAAATTCGACAGCACTTCCTTGATTGATAGTTGGGAAAAATAATATTGTAGCTAAACAATGATTCCATTGATATATGAATCCATCCAGAGTACATCTTTTCTATACCAAGAGCGTCTGCTGGACATGCGCGTCTTGAGAGTTTTATATTTGAAATTGAATTGAGCAGCGTTAATTTGGTACTCTGCCAGAACTAGTTGAATGGTTCCTGAGAATATTCTCTCTCTGTTCTGCTACATCAGCCTCACCAAAATGATCTTCCGGGATATAGTAACCCGTTACAGGATCAGGCATCCAAGACCTCTGTTTATAACGTGCGGCAGCCTTATCAACGGCTTGTTTTGGCTCTGGCCGTAATCCTCTACTTTCTGCTGTCAACGCTACTGCGCTGTATCCTCGCCTGCAAGGGAACACCAAGCAAAAGAGAACGGAATCAAGTAAAATTAGTTTTCATTCCCAATATAAACTCTGATTCTAAAAGTGTGGAGCTCATAATATCGTAACAATGGTGTTGAAAGGGTAACAGATATGGATTTTATTGGCGTTATGAAGGGAGCTTACATAGACTGAATACCCAGATTTGATCCGAAATCAAATCCATGCCCCCCAAATCGAGAAAGAGCACCAGCAGCCGCAACCTTCAGATGGAGAAAAGATCTCGCCATGAGGACATCCACCATCAAAAAGATAAATCTGAGAAATTACAAGAAGTTTGTCTTCCAAATTCCAAGGGTGATGTTCAGAGTCCAGACGACGGGCCATTTAAATAGGCCTATTAAGTTAGGAACTAACAATGAACGCGCTTGATGGCTGATGAACGCCCAGAGGCGATGCCATCTTGCCCAGACCACCCCCTGTTATTGATCAGGTTAATGTATAATTAATAATTTGTGTTAATTAGGCGCTCTAATAATGAGTAGACGGATAATGACATGACCAAGGTTATTTGTAAACACAAAGAAGAATATTCTTATATCATTAAATTTCACAGAGATATTACATATTTTTCAATATTAATTTGAAAGTTTTCAATATGTATATGTCTTTGAGATAATTATTGATAAGTATATGTTTATGGGATAATTATGTCGAAAGGCGTATATTTATTGGAGCTTTTAATCTTAAATTCTAAGCTGATGGTCATGTATTGAAGATGCTGGCATATTCTTAGTCGTCCTCCAAAATCAATCAATGAGTTAGATTTATTTAACTTCTTTGCATTTATAAATGCATCAGTTAAACTGTTTACTTTTTAACATTTACTTAATCATATTAAGAAATCACTGTAACATCATATGATTGCCGCGTTTAAATGATTAACTTTTGGAATTCTTCAACTGTCTTACCTGGCTGAGATATGGAGGGTTTGTTTTCTGTGTGGGATTTAGCCACTATTTGTGTGATGCGCTGAGAAATTCGTAGTTTCTTCATGAACCTAGCATTTTCACTAAAAAAAATTTTACGCAAGAGTTTTTTTTAATTGGCCATTCGACGTTCACCAGCCGCGAGTTAACAGCTGTGCTAGTTATTGATTTATTGTGTTCAAATACAACACAACGCAGACCCGTTGTTGCTTCCTTTACGCGATTTATTGTGTTCAAATACAACACAACGCACACCCGTGGTTGCTTCCTTTACGCGTGTAGTCTCCAAAACGTGGATGCAACTGGAAGTTACTACTGATATTGATGGGACCCCTTTTTTTCCGATCCATGTGGTTGGCGTTTAGTAACGAAGATACTCTTTCAGTGGTACAGAATACGCTGACAATTTCAGAAAACCCAACTCCTCAAAATTTCTTAATTGCTTGGTGGAATGAAACGGGAGAATGAGATTCATGTTTGGGCAGCATTCGTCTTTTTCAATTTGAATATAAAAAGGAACTCACTCAACTGCAAACTTCTCCATCATTCTGTGCACGCGACTTACCATTAGACTTCCGAAAGCGAGACATTTGTGACCAGTGAGATTACTGAGATGCGTCCACAACAAAGGTTTGAAGTGTTCATATGAGATGCTACAAACCGTCCAAAGGGCATTACTTCAGTAATCCCCTCCACAAAACAAAATGTTTAATATCTATTCCGTATTTTTCTTAGTGTGCTTAAATTTGCATAGACAAATTGACATCACATAGTTTTTTTTTTTTTTTTATGTAAATAAAAGTTTTATTTTAGTTAATAATAATAATAATAATTACATAATATTGCTTATATAGTAACATAAATCTGGGATCTAGAGCGCAAAGTGTGCTCAAACTTAGTGACAAAACTCTTAGAACTCACCCGTAATATAAATACTTAACAAAGTAATTTTTTCACTTTGTGCTACTCCTTAACACAATAAACTCATAAACATAACAAAGGCTCTAAAATTAGACATGAAATTATCAACAACAAAAATACTTGATATATATTGAGAAATTCGGCCTTGTGCCCTAATACAAAATATGATAATTGTGAAGAACTTTAGCTTCAACAACTTCTACTAACTTTACAGACACAAAGCTTGTGCTCTAAGACTTATTTGACTCCTCGGTTGTTGTTGTTTTCTTCTTCACGACTCTCTTCTCTCTACCTCTCTGCATGTGTATATTTCCACTCTCTACAGACTCAACATATATACACTACGTCTGAGACTTATTACAGAAGTAAAGTTGACTCAACAATTAATACAACAATAAATTCGACTGACTTCTATCTATTTATTAGAACTCGAGAAAGATAAAGATCGACTCCATTTAATAACTCCCATGCTTGCCAATTGATAAAAAATGATCTTGCATAAACGTGAGACTTTGTATTTGCAGACTGACTAACTATCGAATCGACGGATACGTGAAACTCACCGACTTGTAATTATTATTTCCAACACTCCCCCATAATTATAAGTAGGTGGGATTTACAAAAATTTACATAAAAATTTGAATTGACATTTACTATCGCTCATCTGATACTGTGCAGACTCCTAGACTACTGTGCAGATGTTGAAATGCATTTCTTGCTAAAGCTTTTGTGAAAATATTTGTGAATTGTTCTTTTGACCTGCAAAACTCTAAGCAAATCTCTTTGTTATTCACTAATTCTTTGATAAAATGATACCTTGTATCAAGATGCTTGGTTTTCTTGTGAAACACAAAATTATTTGATAACATGATGGCTAAATTGTTGTCACAAAATAATGTAGTTGGTTCCTATTGTTCCTACCAAAAATCCTTTATCATTCTTCTCATCCAAACTGCTTGACAAGTTGTGTTTGTAGTTGCGACGTACTATACTTATGCTGAAGAAAGAGTCACTATGGGTTGTTTCCTTGATTCCCATGATACCATACCTATTCCAAAATGAAATGTGTACCCAAAGGTTCTTTTCATGTTATATATGTTGCCTCCACAATCACTATCGGTGTATCCAATAAGTCTAAAATCTTTTGAAGTAGAATATATAATGTCAAAATCTTTTGTTCCATTCACATATCTCAGTATCATCTTTCTTGTCTTCCAATTTGATTCTTTTGGAGTTTCCATGAAACTTGAAATTAGGTTCACTCCATACATAATATCAAGCCTTCTTGTTGTTAAATACATAAGACTGCCTACCAGTCTTTTAAATAGTGTGGGATCCACCTTGGATCCTTTATCTTCCTTTCTTAACTTCAATCCTATTATGACAGGTGTTGGGGCTGCTTTGGAATTTATCTTATTCAATCTTTTCAAGATTTCATGGGCATACTTACATTGTGAGATACATATACCATATTTGGACTAGTGAACTTCAATACCCATAAAATATCTCATAAGTCCTAAATCAATCATTTCAAATTCATCCTTCATGACTCACTTAAATTCTTCTATGCCAAAATCACCTGCAAAAATCAAATCATCTACATATAAGCAAACAATTAACATGTTACCTTGTTGATTTGATTTGATGTACAATGTTGGCTCACAGTCACTTCTCTGAAGTCCATTTTGTGTGAGATAGGAATCTATGCGACTCTACCAAGCTCTGGGATTGTGCTTTAAACCATACAGTGTCTTCTTCAATCTGTACACTTTGTATTCTTGTCCTGGAACCTCATAGCCTTGTGGTTGTTGCACATACACTTCTTCTTCTAAATGTCCATTCAAAAATGTTGACCTTACATCCATTTGATAAACTAGTCATCTGTTCTGCGCGGCAATGGCTAACACAGTTCTAACAGTGTCCATGCACACAACTGGTGTAAATGTTTCATTGAAATCAATTCCAGGTTGTTGTGTAAAACCTTGTGCAACTAACTTTGCCTTATGCTTCTGCACATTTCCATCTACATCTTCCTTGGTTTTATAAATCCATTTGACACTTATCACATCCTTGTCTTCAGGTACATCTACCAATTTCCATGTCTGATTTTTCTCTATGCATATGATCTCTTCATCCATGGCGTGTGCCCATACATCATCTTTGACAACTTCTTCAAAGGTTAATGTATCATCTATTTGTAAAAACAGAGAAAAAACTGAAAAAGAATTTGATGTGTCCTCATTATATATGTCGCACAAACTTCTTGTCTTTCTTGGTAACAGACTTGCTAATGTTGGATCTAGAGATGTAGAACTACATGGACTGCTTGTTGGAGTTTGTTGCACTCTAGGTGTAAACTGAGCACCTACTAATCTTACTAGAGTAGTTTGTGATGGGATTTGCGTTGCAGTTCCAGATGTAGAAGGGACTACGCACTGACTTGTACATGTTGTTTGAACCACCTCTTCTTTTGTGTCATCATGCCTAATAACATTAAAAATCTTAGCTGTCTTTTCTATGCTTCCATCCCATGCTTCATTCTCCACGAAATGAACATCGTGAATGATTATGACCTTTCTTGTGATAGGGTCATATAGCTTGTATCCTTTTGTTTCTTTAGAATACCCAACAAATATACATTTCTTTTCTTTGTTGTCTAGCTTCTTTTTAAGCTCACCTAAAACCTGTGCATATGCAACACAACCCAAAAATTTTAAGTGCTCCACATTATGCTTCATTCCTATCCAGGGTTCTTGAGGAACTCTATTCTTCACAATCTTTGTCGGACATTTGTTCAAGATGTATACTGAAGTTGCTACTGCTTCAACCCGATACTCATTTGACAAATGTTTGGTTGCCAACATACTGCATGCCATTTCCATGATGGTTCTTTTCTTTCTTTCTGCGACACCATTTTGTTGTGGTGTATACCGCGCAGTAAATTGCTTGTAGATGCCATGAACTTTACACAACTTATGAAATTCTCTTGAGATATATTCTCCTCCTCTATCAGTTATTAAACACTTGATGTAATAACCACTCTGCTTCTCCACAAGTGATTTGAATTGCTGAAAACAATCCAATGTGTTAGATTTATGTTTTATAAAATAAATCCATGTCTTTCTTGAGAAATCATCAATAAATGTTAGAAAATAAGTACTTCCTCCTATAGATGGAGTTTTCATTGGTCCACAAATGTCTAAATGTACAATTTCCAGTGGAGCTTTTTATCTGTAAGACTTTTCAACTGGAAATGATCTTCTATGTTGCTTTCCAAATATGCAACGTTCACATATTCTTTCTGGTTTTTCTATTAATGGTAAACCTTTTACAATATCCTTTGTATGTAACAACTTCAGACCTCCAAAGTTCAAATGTCCAAATCTGAAATGTCATAGCCAGGAATCATCCTGCACTTCAGATTGAAATGTTGCCTACATCTTTGCACCACTTTCTCCTTTCTTAATACTGCACACACTGTTTTCTTCATTGGATCTACGTGCACTTTCTGTTGTAAATACAATGTTTAATTGCGCATATTTTTCTTTACCGATAGCTTGCACTGTATTTCTCTTCTTGGTTGACTTCAATGTCAATGGGAACATTTTTTTGCTTGTCATTTGAATTCTTGCAATAAGATGACTGCGCGGAAAATGCATTCTCTAATGACATACTTGACCTATTTAATCTCTGTTCATGATTAATGAGGGAAGCTTGCAGTTCGTCTAGACTAAATTGACTAAATTATTTTCTCTCTTCTAGAGTCACAACAAGGGTATCAAACTTAGGAGGAAGACTCCTAAGTACCTTTTCAACAACTTTCATGTCTTCTATGGTTTCACCATGAGACTTAATCTGATTTATCGGGCCAATAACATGGGTATAAAAGGAATCTATTGAATCTGTATCTTTCATTAACAGATTTTCAAAATCTCTTCTAAGAATTTGTAGTTTTGAAGTCTTGACTTTGTCCATACCTTGATAAGAGGTTTGTAATATGTCCCATTGATCCAGATTTATGAGTGGAACAAAATAAATAACAAACTGAATACAATAACATAGAGATACGAAGAACAAAAACATATATCCAGTGAATAATAGATTCTATAGAATAAATAAAATAGGATGAAATTGTAAAGCTGCAGAACTAAAAACAACTTGCTCGAATGGTGGTAGATATCTTTGAGAAGAGATGTGGTTGCTACGTGCATCCATCTAAGAAGAATGATTACAATGAGGCTCCATACGCCTTTCTAACATTACTCACAAATTCCAAAACCCTAGACATCCAAAAACCTAACCCTAGGAGATGAAACACCAGAAGTTATGTGGGCCTCGATGGGTAAGTTGGTACCTCAAATTCCTGGGGTCGTAAGTTTTTCATACAACATTTGTTTTAGGCACGTGATAGCCCATTGGAAAGGTATTTTCGAGAACTATACATTATGCTGTCAAACTTTGACTTTGTCTACGATTTGACTGTGGCAAGCCAAAAAAACACTGTTTAGGGCACCAAAACGGCCGTGAAAGTACAAAAAAATGTACTGACATGAAAACTTCCAAAATAAGCCAGTTGGATTAGGTGGGCAGCCACCAATCTCCATATGGCAGCTATGTAGGGCTTCAGATAGCCCCGAAAGTGTAAAACCCACAATTACAAAGAATTATAGAAAAACGTGTTGAACTAAAACAGTCAAAAGGATCCAGTTGGAATAGGTAGGTGGCCACCAATATCCACCTAGATCATTCCTCCCCCATTAGGAAGAAATGGTCTCCATTGCGTTGAGTTCCCCCATCAGGTGAGGAAATTTGTGCTAAATTTGGACCTGGGTGAGCCATTTACATTGGTGCAGGAGTTTCTCTGCCTTGACAACCCAATAAAGTTGGATCCTCTGTCGACGAGTGTCTTTGACCCGTGTCTCTACTATATGATCAGTGGATGCATGTTCCATGCAGTTAGGGTTGAGATATGTTGGTATCAATTGTTCTGTCATTTCTGAGGTGTCCAATAATGGTGGGAAATATGGCCGAAGGAGGTCCACATTGAACAATGGGTGCAATCCAAGGAAGGGGGGAGTGTTGATCTCAAAAGCATTATCTCCCACAACCTTGGTGATAGTGTAAGGCCCATAGAGAAGTTGATGGAGCTTTTGATGGGACCCTGTAAGACGTTCTTTCTGCAAATGTAACTAGACCTTGTCTCCCACCTGAAACTTGTGCAGTACCCGGTGTTGATCATGGAGCTACTTGTACTTAGCATTGGCTTTCTGCAAAATCTCATGGACCTGTTGGCGGATGTGTTGAATCCGCTCAATGAATCTGGTGGCTTTGTCAGCCTCATAATGAACATGGGAAAATTATGTCTATGTGGTTGCAAGAGGTAGTGCAACATCAATGGAACCCAAGGGTTGGAATCCTATCCCCACCTGAAATGGACTATGGTCGATGGAGCTATGGAGAGCCATGTTGTAGTTATGTTGAACATAGGGAAGAATCACATCCCATGTACATGGATTCTTAGAGTTATACATGCGCAATATGTGCACAATAATCCAATTGACGACCTTTGTCTGGCCATCGTTTTGAGGGTGGAAGACAATGGATTTAGTGAGCTTGGCTTCCAAGAATGACCAGAGACTCGACCAAAATGTAATGAGAAACCTATTGTCCCGATTGGAGATTATGGTCTGTGGTATCCCAAAATGGACCCACACTCGTTCGAAAAAAGAGATTGGCAGTATTTGTTGTTGTGATGCTCTTCTTGCAGGCTGTGAGAATGACCATCTTTGAAAACTGATCAACCACCACAAATACACAATCATTGCCTTGGTTAGTGGACGGAAGGCCAGACATGTAATCCATTGAGATGGATTTTGAAGGCCTTTAAGGATTAGGAAGAGGGGTGTATAAGCCTTATTTCTTGATGGTTGGCTTGGCAATGGCATAGGAAGTGAAAGATCTAATATACTTGCTGACGTCTTGTCAAAGTTTTGGCCAATAAAAATGTTTCTGTAGAACAACCACAATTTTCTCCACGCCAAAATGTCCTGCCATCCGACTATAGTGAGCCTCCCAAATCATATTTGCACGCTCAGTTGCAGGAACACATAGGTGGCCCAGATGGCATAACAGTCCATCCTGAATGTGAAAATCAGTGACATTTGCGCCTGTACCCAAGAGCTGATAGGTGGTGGCGAAGTCAGGATATTGCTGAGAAATTTGGGGCCACTCAAATGCCTCATTCCCACAAGAATGGAGCATGGTGGTGAGTGCCACCATGAGAGGTTGACTGAGGCAGTCAGCAAAATGATTTGTGCTCCCTGTCTTATACTTGATGCTAATATGGAATTGTTGCAGGTATGTGGACCACTTTTGATGGCGGTCGTTCTGCAACTTCCTTTGTGTCTGTATGAAATGAAGAGGCTTGTGATCAGTGTGAATGATTGTCTCATTTCCCAAAATGTAATGTTTCCATTGACGACAGGCTTGTACAATGGAATACATTTCCTTGTCATACGTGGGGTATTTTCGGACAATATCTGAGAGTGTCTCACTATGGTATGCTACTGGATGAATGTGCTGAGTGAGAACTGCACCTACAATATAGTTGAATGCATCAGTCTCAATCTTGAACGGTTGTTGCAGATTAGGTAAGGAGATTACTGGAGTTGAGCAAAAGTGATGCTTTATATCATCAAATTCTCATTGTTGTGCCTTCCCCCATGTGAACTTTTCCTTTCCACCACCCTTGGTCACTTGGCTGACGACCCATGCAATATGGGTGAATTCCAACACGAACCGTTGGTAGAAGTTGGCAAGTCCTAAGAAGATTCGAAGCTCAGTTAGTGTGGTCGGGGCTGGCTAGTCACAGATGACTTGGATATTAGCTGTATCCACATGTACCCCATGTTCATCAATAATGTAGCCTAAGTATTGGACTTTGTTCATGCCAAAGGAGCATTTTTCCAAGTTTGCATATAGCTTTTGTTGCTGCAGAGTGCTCAAAACATGTTGAATATGATGCATGTTCTCCTCCCAAGTTCTGCTGAAGATAAGGATGTCGTCTAGATATACCACCAAAAAAGAGTTGGTGAAGGGTCTCAATACATCATCCATCAACCTCATGAAAATTTTCGGTGCATTTCTTAGGCCAAAGGGCATGACCAACCATTCGAAGAGACCTTCTTTAGATTTTAAAGTTGTCTTCCATACATCATTCGTTCGATGGGAACATGGTGGTAGCCAAAATTTAGGTCAATATTTCTAAAGAACTTGGGCCCCTTGAATTGGCCAAGAAGGTCTTAAATTCAAAGAATTGGGTACTGGTTCCTGACTGTTATTTTGTTTAATGCTCTGTAATCAATGCAGATCCACCATGTCTCGTATTTCTTCTACACCAGTACAATCATGCTTCCACAAGGGAAGGAGTTGGGCTTGATGTGCCCCTTTTGAAGCAACTCTTGGATCTGACACTTGATTTCCTCGTTTTCCATCAATGAGCAACGATAAACTAGTTCATTAGAAAGAGGTGCACCGGGGGTTAGATCAATTGGATGCTTGACTTGGCAATGCATCAGTACCACGGTGGGTGAGGAGAAGATGTCTTTGCACTCTTCCATGATTTCATCCACTTGCTTCTGATGGAAAGAGAGGTTATGTGTATAGGTCACAGATGTGGTGATGACCTTGTTCTTACTGTGAGCACAGATCACAAAGAAGACGAACTTCCTGATCTTTGAAATGACCTTACTACATTGCTTAGCAGAGATTAAAGAAATAACGGTAGGTGATGGTACCTCTGGTATCTTGTCCAATTGTCTACCCAAAGTAATAATAACACTGTGGGGTCTAGACTCATACACAACATGTCTCTTCCACAAATATGGTTGTCCTAAAAAAACATCACAAACTTCAATGGGAGCAATATCACACAATACCTCATCTTTGAAGGGCTTGATGTCGTAGGGAAGATGACATTGTTGGATGACACGAAGATCTCTTCCTTGGTGAAGCCAGCTGATGGTGTAGGGCTACGGGTGCGGTGTCATTGAAAGGTCCAACTGCTTGACGACCTATGCTGAGATCATGTTCTTCTGACTGCCACTATCGACAATGAAATGAAGCAGAGCCCCCTTTACCCACATCTGTGAGTGAAAAAGACATTCCCCTTCCTCTGGTTCTTATGGTTCACTTAGATGGACTTTGGTGGTAGCGACAGTGGCGCTGGGTTCGACATTGATAACCCGCTTCCCTCCTTCAGGAGTTGATTCGGAGTCAAAATCTGCCTCTGACTTGGAATATTTCAACTCGGCCACCAATGACTGCTTAGAGCGACACTCTTCGGTGTTATGCCAAGGGCTTTTATGGTATTCACACCACTTTTCTGTGTCCTTCTTCGACTTCTGATTACCCTTCTTTTGTTTCATCTTGGACTGGTTGTCCTGAGAGTGGCCATATTTTATCTGTCCCTTGTTTTGTGGGTTGGGGCCACCTTTTCCCTGCTTCGAATGTGAGTATTTTGCAGATCCAAACTCTCGCCTCTTCTACTTAATTTTTTTCTCGATCTTGACAACATATCTATAGGCCATACCCAATGATGTGATGTCTAGAAACTTCATTTTTGTTTGAATGTATCCATGCAGACAACCGTGGTATTTGAGCACCAAATGTCATTCAGAGTCTTTGATATCCAATTTGGTGCACAGGGTATGGAAAATATTGGTGAAATATGGTACTGTCTAGTCCCTTTCCTGATGCAGGGTGGTCCATCTTGTGTACTGGTCCTCATAGCTTTCAACATGGTAGTATTGTTCTTTAATGGCATCCCTGAAGGAATCCCATGTGGGGGCGATTGAAAATATTGCATATTCCTCTATGGCCCTTTGCTCAGAGTAAGTATCCCACTAGTCCTTAACACGGGGGACGACCATGAGGAATGAAAAAGTAATATTTTCCCTATCAAAAAATTGTGGACCAAAAAATACCCTTCAAGCAGATTCAACCATTTATCTATAGGATTTGCATCTATCAATCCTTAAAATAATGGAATACAAAAATTTATTTGTACCTTGAAGGGGGTTGCATGACCGCTTGATGAAGATACATCCCCTATGGGCATCCGCCGAAGGATCCGTGCAAATTTTTTCATCATTTAGTTCCTTTTTCGTGCAACGGCTTCCTCAAGCAGCATTTTAAAAGGATCTCATGCTCCATCATCTTTCTTCTCATCCCCAATGATTTGTTGCTGGGCTCAGCGCGAACAATCTTGCAAAGGATTCACTGGTTCGAGTCTGAACTTCTTGTACCCAGATCTTGTCATAGACATGCACAAAGAAAAATAAATGAAGAGAAGAACTCCCTGATACCATTGATCCAAATTTATGAGAGGAATGAAATAAATAATAGACTAAATACAATAACACAGAGATACAGAAAACAACAACATATATCTAGTGAACAATAAATTCTATTGAACAAATAAAATATGATTAAACTATAAAACTGCAAAACTGAAAACAACTTACTCGAATGATGGTAGCTATCTTTGTGAAGAGATGTGGTTGCTACATGCATTCGTCTTAGCATAATGATTACAATGAGGCTATAGAATCCTTTTTAACACTACTCATGAATGCCAAAACCCTAGACATCCAAAAACCTAACCCTAGGAGATGAAACACCAAAATTTATGTGGGCCCCGATGGGTAAGTTGGTACCTCAACTTCCCGGGGTCGTAACTTTTGCATACGACCTCCGTTTTAGGTGTGTGATAGCCCGTTGGAAAGGTTATTTCGATAAATACACATTGTGTCATCAAACTTTGACTTCGCCTATAGTTTGACTGTGGAAAGCCAAAAAAAACATTGTTTAGGGCCCCAAAATGGCTCTGGAAGTACATAAAGATGTACTGACATGAAAACTTCCAAAATAATCCAGTTGGATTAGGTGGGAGACCACTAATGTACATCTGGCAGCTGTGTAGGGCTTCAGACAACCCTGAAACTTTAGAAGCCATAGTTACAAATAATTATAGAAGAACCTCTTGAACTAAAACTGTCAAAAGGAGCCAGTTGGAATAGGTGGGTGGCCACCAATATTCACCTGGATCACCCATGCCTCCTTGTCTTGCTTTGTTGATGCAACTCTTGGGAGTATGCTTCCATGCATGGATTTATGTATGTAAAACATCGTCTTTCCATCCTTCTTTCTTTGATCTTTCAAGGCATCTTTCTCAGCTTGTGTGAGGGCATTGTACGTTGCCTGATCTATTGGTTCCACACAACCATTCTCGACTATATCCCATACATATTGACCTCTAAATAAGGCCTTCATGGTCAAGGACCATAAGTCATAATTCTTTCGTGTAAAAGTGGGAGGTTTCATATTTGAGGTAGAAGCTATATTTCACCTTTCAACAATGTTGTTTCTCTTAAACTTGTTCTAATCAACCCGCTCTAATACCGGATCTCAGATCTAGTGTGCGAAAGGCAGTTGTGTGCATCACAGTGAATAATACTATGTGCCACAAAACTTAGTGACAAAACTCTTAGAACTCACAGCGCAGCACACAGGCTGCATGATTTACTGCACGTTGTGATATAAACACTTAACAAAGTGATTTCTTCACTCCGGGCTACTCCTTAACATAATAAACTCAGAAACACAGCAGAAGCTCTAAAATTACACATGAAATTATTAACACACAAAATACTTGATATATATTGAGAAATTCGGTGCTTCGCGCAAATACAAAATACGATAACTGTGATGAGATTCAACTCCAACAACTTCTGCTAACTTTATAGACACAAAGCTTGTTCTCTCGGACTTCTTCGACTCCTCAGTTGTTGTTGTTTTCTTCTTCACGACTATGTTCTCTCTACCTCTCTCCATGTGTATATTTTGACTGTCTACAGACTCAGACATATATACACTACGACTGAGACTTCTTACAGAAGTAAAAACTGGCTCAACAATTAATAAAACAATAAATTTGAGTGACTTCTATCTACTTATTAGAACTCAAGAAAGATAAATATCGGCTCCATTTAATAACTACCCTACTTGTCGATTGATAAAAATGATCTTGTGTAAACATGCAACTATTTATTTGTAGATTGACTGACAGTCTGATTGATAAATCGACAGAGACGTGAAGCTCACCAACTTGTAATTACTATTTCCAACAATAAATTGATGATGAATACTTTATTAAAAAAATTAAAGCATTTCCTATAATAACAT
Source organism: Picea engelmannii (assembly GCA_009831015.1). Lineage (NCBI taxonomy): Eukaryota > Viridiplantae > Streptophyta > Pinopsida > Pinales > Pinaceae > Picea > Picea engelmannii. The sequence goes on along the minus strand of ML781791.1, from coordinate 15,658 downwards.
AAGTTGATGATGAATACTTTATTAAAAAAATAGAAGGCAGTTGATGATGAATACTTTATTAAAAAAAATAGAAATCTCTAGGTGTGCCTTGCCATCGTGCAAGACCACCTAAAACATGCTTGTGTAGACCTGCAACCTGTTGTTGCAACTAACTGAAGTCTGCCAATGATCATATCAATAAATGGATAGGGATTCTCATTGCCATCTCCAAGCTAAGGCCTCACATCCTCCCCTACTTAAAATTGTCCTTGCCAATATCTCAAAAAAAAATGTTGTCCTCCAAAGTCTATTGCTCAGACTCACACATTGATCCATGATCAACTCCTTTAACCACTTATTATTTCCATTTCAAAAATCACTATGCAATTTCCCATTGCTCAAACTATCTGTTTAACTAAATTTCCTTTTTCCAACTCTACCACACATGACTTTCGATGTTCCGATGCCCATGTTCCTGCCAATGCCACTACTGCTACTACAACTCAACCTTCACTAAAAAGGCTGCACAACTATATAATGTTGCTACACTTCTCTAAACCTAGTATTGCTTCATTACTTTGACACATTCTTCCATGCTTCTATACAACGTCAACCCTCTTGCTCTGAACTGATTAGGTAACTAATCCAACTATCACTTTCAAACCATGAAAATTCACTTCTTGATACTCATAATAATGACTTCCTTGGGCACCTAATTCTACTTATACAACCCTACTGAACAATATCCACCCAAATCCTCATTGAACTTGGCTCATTTTCCATAATTACCCTAGGCTCCACCCCTTGCTCCTAAGTATCAAGCCTCGTTGCAACATTATTCCATTGAAAAGAAGATGGCAGGTGGTTGCTAAGGCTACTACCAACAAATGTGACAACATCTTATACATAATCCACTGAGTCACATGAATCAATTGAAAGACCACCATACCTTTGGCTGAAATACATCTAACAATAGAACCAAACCAATTTTTGTGTCACCTTTGACCAACAATCTTTTGATCCTTGGGTCATGTTGCTAGTACTCCTACACACGTGCATTTATTTATAATAATTCATTAATATATGTACTTAAAGCCCATAAAGTTGTTAAAAATATACATAATTCTATTTAAAAATTCAAGTTTCATCTATATTAATTTATATAAGGCTTCCTTCATAGAAATATCATTTATAATAATTCAGTGATAAATCTATTTAATTCTCTTATAATATTGAATAATATAACACATATTAAATTAAAAAATTTAATTACAATTTTGATTGAACATCCATAATTTTGGTAATTTTAAGATCTGAAGGTAAACTCACTATTTAAATTAGAATTATAAAATTACAAGTCATTAAAAACATGTCTATAAACTTGGTATAATGTCAGTTATTTAATGAATTTATATTATCTAAATTCTTAGATTATTTAAAGCCAATACACTTTACTTCTCAACAATCAAATATACATTACTAAAAGTAAATACTATGCCTATCTACAATTAAAATAGATAGATATACACACAAATTATTGGAAATCTCAATGTTCTCACCAAACTCAAGCAGTGGAAAGTGGATTCATCTCGTCAGGACTCGACAATGAGCCATTTAAATAGGCCAATTTGAGTTTGCTAAAAGGCGTTGTCTAAACATTTGATTATTTGAAATTTTTCACCAAAATTCGGCGAAACAAATCTTTATGAAATCACCATTTTCTGTTGTTTAAATTGCATTTTTGAATGCACACATGCAGTTACAAACCGTCAAGGCACTTGAATTAGACAAAATCAATCACTCAAATATGGAATTCCAACAAATTTTGGCCATCAAAAAATATGACTATAAAATCTCCAAAAAGTCAAACGTTTAGACTAACCGTTACTAAAATAGAATTGGTCGCCACTAATTGAGCACCCACGTTATACTTAGAAAATGGAAATACAAATGAGAATGAATGAAACCAGTTGCTCACATGTGAGGCAACACATGGAGGCAGCCAAAGCAATGCCACTCAATTCATTGATTAAAACAATCAAGAGTACATGAATATGTAGGATTACATTCAGTTTAGGGAGTTAGAACAAACTACTGGAAAATAGGATCTAAATCCTAAATAAACACTAGATCAAAACCTACGTAACTATTAAGTTCTCCATTATTTCTAAGTCTCCCCCTTAATGGAGAAAGGGTTGAATTTCACACCTAACATCTCCCTAAGCACTTCAAATTTAATCTTCCCAAGAGGCTGAACCAGATGGATATTAGTGGCCACCCACCTATTCTAACTGGCTCCTCGTGTTTTTTTTTACAGCACGTTCTTCTATATTGCTTTGTAATTGTGGGTTCTACACTTATGGGGTTGTCTGAAGCCCCACACATCCCCTAGGTGGATACAGGTGGCCTCTCACCTAATCCAATTGGCTTATTTTGTATTTTTTCATGTCAGCACATCTTGATGTACTTCTAGTGTCATTTTGGGGCCCTAAACGTTGTTTTTTTGGCTCGCCAAAGTCAATTTGTAGACAGAGTCAGAGTTTGACGACAGAATGTGTATCTCTCTGAAACACCTTTCCAATAGGCTATCACGTGCCTAAAATGGATGTCGTATGAAAAAGTTATGACCCTAGGAAGTTTAGGTACCAAATTACACCAACTTACCCATAGGGCCCACATGACTTTTGGCATTTCACCTTCTAGGGTTAGGTTTTTGGATGTCTAGGGTTTTGGCATTCATGAGTAATATAAAAAAGGCCTATGGAGCCTCATTATAATCCATTCTATTCAAACGGATGCACATAACAGCCACATCTCTTCTCAGAGATAGCTACCACCATTCAAGCGATTGTTTTAGTTCTACAGTTTTATAGTTTCAGCCTATTTCATTATTTAATACAAGATATTGTTCACTAGATATTTGTATTATTCTTCATATCTCTGTGTTTATTGTATTCAGTTTGTTAATCAGTTCGTTCCTCTCCTAAATATGGATCAGAGGCTTTGTAAAAATATCAACAACATTGTCACTAGTATTACAATACATTACAGTAACATCATTAGACTGCATGTGTTCTCGAACAAAATGAAACTAGGCATCAACATGATTTGTCCTTGAATGATAAACTGGATTATTCTCCAACTTGATTGAGCTCTGGTTATCACATTTGATTATCATAGCTTTCCTTTGTTCTTCTCCAACATCTTGAAGAAGTCTTCTCAACCAAACAACTTCACAAGTTGTTAGACACAAAGCTTTATATTCTGCCTCAGTAGATGATAAAGATACAATATGTTTCTTCTTACTGCTCCATGAAACAATCTCGGATCCAATGCCAAAGGAATAACCTATAGTAGATCTTCGATCATCCATATTTCTAGCCCAATCTGAATCAAAGTAACCTGTCAACTCAACATCAAATGAATCGGTATATTTAATACCATAATTAATTGTGCCTTTGAGATACTTGAGTACCCCTTTCATTCCATTCCAATGGCTTTCTAGAGGTTTTTCCATAAACTGACTTAACACACTAACAAAATATGCTATGTCAGGTCTGGTTGTAGTGATATAAATCAAAATTCCCACCATCTGTCTATACATTGTACCATTTACCTCCTTCAAACCATCATCACAATAATTTTTCATGTTCTGCTGCATTGGAACAAAAGAAAATTTACACTGATCCATCTTAAACTTCTTAAGTACCTCTCTGACATATTTACTATGAGACACAAAGGTTTGACCAACATTTATCCAAACTTCAAGACCTAGGCAGTAATGTAACTGACTAAGTTCTTTCATTTCAAATACCTCCAACATCTGCTTCTTAATTCCACTAATCATTTTTTTTAATTTTCCTATAATAATTAAATCATCAACATATAAGGAAATCGATACAACATGCCCCCTTTTATCAAAGTTGGTATACATATTTGGATCACTTTTGCTCCTGATAAAACCCTGCTGAAGAAAGAAGGAATCTATCTTATCATACCATGACCTAGGTGCCTGTTTCAGCCCATACAATGCTTTCTTTAATTTACACACTAAATGTTCTTGACCACTTTTCACAAACCCCTCTAGTTGAGTAAGGTAAACCTCCTCCTTTAACTCACCATTCAAAAAAGCATATTTTACATATAATTGGTGAAGCTTCCAATGGTACTTTGTAGCTAATGCAATTAACAATCTTATAGTATTTAATTTAGTTATTGGTGCAAATGCTTTTGCATAGTCAATACCTTCTTTCTGTGAGTACCATTTTGCCACCAATCTAGCTTGTATTTGTCTATACTACCATATGCTTTAAATTTAGGTTTGTATATCCATTTACATCTAATAGGATTTTTATCTTTAGGAAATTCAGTCAATTCCCAAGTTTTGTTTTTCATTATAGAGTCATATTCTTCCTCCATTTCTTTTCTCCACTCTTCATGTTCATTAGCTTCATTAAAACTCATGGGTTCTATGAAATTTAAAATACTACTCATCAAGGAATAATATTTATACCTTTCAGGCATAAGAATTTGTCGTGAGGATCTTCTCAATTGATTGTCTTCTTCCCCACTTTGTGAAGATCCTTCTTCACCTCTTGGTGATCTCTGAGTGTTGGATGTATCCATGTCACTGGATCCTTCTTCCTGCTGATGTTGTTGTTGTTGCTTCTCTTCTTTGACCTCTTCATCTTCAAGAAGTACATGCCATCCTTCATGACAGTTGTCTTCATTATTTCCTTCTGCCTGCTCATGGAAAATTACATCTCTACTTGCAAACACTCTGCGAGTAGATGGATCAAACAATTTATATGCTTTAAATTCTGAACAGTACCCTATGAAATTAAATTTGATGGATTTAGCATCAAGATTCTTCTTATTCTCCTTTGGAATATGTGTAAAATCCTTACACCCAAATACCCTCAAATTATGAACTGCAGGTTTAGAATCATACAAGGATTCGAAAGGAGTTTTATGATCAAGATACCTTGTTGAATTTCTATTCTTTAAATAAATATCAGTACGAATGCCCTCAGCCCAAAAACATTTGAGAGACTCTTACCTTTCATCATACTTCATGCACACTCCACCAGAGTTTTGTTTTTCCTTTATGTAACTCTGTTGATCCGGATTATTTTCGGCACGAAATGAGAGCGGAGATATAATAAAGAAATGCACAGAGATATCGCGTATATCTAGTAATATAACAGAAATATATTAGAGATGCAACCATAAACACAGAGATATAGTAATACACGATTTCTATTAATGAAAGAAATGTACAGAGACTGTAAAAATACAGAGTGAAAGACTCGCT
>ML781791.1:0-10265 GCA_009831015.1 Picea engelmannii | reverse complement strand
CAAAAGTCATGTGGGCCCCGTTTGGGTAAGTTGGTGCATCAACTTCCCGGTGTCGTAACTTTTGCATACGATCTCCGTTTTAGGCGTGTGATAGCTCGTTGGAAAGGTATCGTCGAGGAGATTCATTTTGGGTGCTCAATCATGCCTTCGGATATCATTGAGAACCTCGATATTGAAAAAACTTCATTTAGGCCCTCAAAATGGCCCCGGAAGTGAAAACCTGCTAAAAATAGTAAATTGCCAAAATCGCCAGAAAACTGTTTTGAGTCGTTTGGAAAAGGTGGGTGGCCCCCGATATCCACCTGGATCATCTGTTCTGTTGTAGAGTGTGAGGTGTTGTAAATTGTTGTACTATTCCATGATCTTTGAAATACTTGGTGAAGTTCCCCAATCTATAATCTCCCCCTTGATCTGAACAAAGGATTTTTATGGTCTTTCATGTTTTCTTCTCCACCATGTTTCTAAATTCCTTAAAGTATTAAAAAACATCACTCTTTCTCCTAATGAAATAAACCCATGTGTGTCTTATGCAATCATCAATACATAGCAAAAAATAATAAGCACCTCCTAATGACCTTGTCTGCATTGGTCCACAATCATCAATATACACAAGTTCGAATACATATCTCTTTCTCCTATCAAAATTAGAGGGGAATTCATCTATGTGCATCTTTCCTAATGCACAACCTTCACAAGCAGCATACTCATTCTTCAACATAGGGAGTCCTTCAACCATACTTTGTTTTTGTAATAACAACAAATCATGATTTTTAATATGACCATACCTCTGGTGCCAAAGAGTTTTTGTAGGCATAGTTGTAGAAGTAAATGTTTGATGATTCTTGTTGGTAACATCAAGTTTGTACAGACCTCCAGCTCTGACCCCTGTAGCAATATTTCTGTAATGATCTAGCAAGTCCTTCACTATGCAATAAGTCTTGAGGAATTCAACCTTCAGATTCTGATCTGTAATTGTGGACACAAAGATCATATTTTTCTTTATCCCTGGTACATACACAACATTGCAAATGTGTCTGAGAGTACCATTCGACAATGTTACTGGAATATCTCCATATCCCTTGATCTGATAAGAACGATCATCTCCAAGATAAATATGGGCACCATTATCTGTTTCTTTGAAATTGGTAAACCACTTCTTATTGCATGTCATATGAATTGAGGCTCAAGAGTCCACAAGCCATGCATCGACATCATCAGTTTCAACAGAAAACAAAACATTAGACACAAATAGTATAAGATCCTTTGAATCAAAATTTTGGTTTTCATCAATATCGCAATAATAATAAACAATCTAAGATCAAGATTGGAGGTTTCTTCTGCAAAGTGACCTAAATGTTTTCTATGTTTATACCTGGCTTCATCACTTTTCTTCTTCTAAGATTCTCTAGTAAGATGATCGGTCTTACCACAATAAGAACACTTAGGCTCATTTATGTTAGATGGCATACCTTGATTCGGCTTTGGAGATGACTTTCTCTGAAATGGACTTCCTCCTCTGCCTCCTTCTCTTGGTTTCCCTCTAGGGGATCTCTTCTTTGTCCATAGTGCTAAGTCTAAATTCTAAGGCTTCAAATTCATGTGCCTCTCTTCTTTTTTCAACAATATACCTGTCAGTTCCTCAAAGGTAGGAGATTTCTCTCTCGCTACAAGGCCTATTATAAACATATGATAGTCCTCTAGCATTCCATTTAAGGTAATTGTGACAAGATCAGTGCTTGAAACTATTTCTCCTATATCTCCCAACTTGTATTTCACATCTTTAATTCGCCCAAGAAAAGTACTAACAGACTCATTTACATCCATTTTAATACTTAGCAATTTACTCTTCATGAAAAGAATACGATTTTTATTATTAGTCTCATACAGATCTTAAGTGCTTTCCAGGTTTCATTCGAAGTCTTAGCATCTCTAATGTGAGGAATTATACTATCTTTCACAGACATTCTTAATAATACCTTGGCTTTGTTCTCCCGCTTATCCCAATCTTAGATTGCTTGCACTGTCGCACTTGTAGCCGCATCAGGTCATGCTTCATCTCCTTTTGCGACCGTCCACACACCATAACCTTCCACCAAGGTCTGCATCTTGAATTTCCAATTGATGAAATCCGAGCCATCTAAGTTTCTGCAAGTGGATTCGCCATCCCTGCCACTATTTGCTCCTCCAATCAGTCAACAAAAACAACTAACTGCATAGCTCGTACCACCAAATTCGATTTGAACCAGAGTAAGAGGATCACGTGAATCACCAAGAAATGAGAAATGCCCTAGCGCACTTCTCGTCACCCTGCAGATGTGTTGAAACAGTGAAAAAAAGGGTGACCAATGTCACCCAAATAACACACTCCTCTCTCTAGACAGGTGTGTTCCAACGCCCTTTCTCCTCCTAGCAGGTGCGTTGGTCAATGCACTGTCTCCTTCTGGACAAGTGCGTTGATCTGCCACCTTCTGCCTCTATGCAATTGGGCTGCGACACAGCTCCCGACACTTTCCTCCTACGTTGAGCGGTATGCCTCCCCTAGCTACAACTTTTGCAGATCCAGTGATCCTTCCTAAGCTCTGATACCAACTTAGAAAATGGAAAGACAAATGAGAATGAATGAAACCAGCTGCTCATAGGTGAGGCAACACCTGGAGGCAGCCAAAGCAACGCCACTCAATTCATTGATTAAAACAATCAAGAGTACATGAATATATAAAATTACATTTGGTTTAGGGAGTTAGAACAAACTACTAAAAAATAGGATCTAAATCCTAAATAAACACTAGATCAAAACCTACGTAACTAATAACTTCTCCATTATTTCTAAGTGTTATTGTTATTATTAATAAATTCGACTACCTTTATTATTGTTCTTCATTTTATTATTGAGTTCAACTGTCCATTGAAGAGGTATTTGGACGTAAATCCAGGGCATAAACAAGTGCATGTTTCCTTCCTTTCGGCTTCAACAGTTGACCCTCTTTTCCATAAACAAAAAAATCGTTTGTTTCTGAGCACTGAAGCGACATCCAAGAGGTACGAAAGTGATAGTTGAGGTGTCTAGATTCAGATTTGACGTAACACAAACCTGTAATTTCATTCGTCGGCGAGGGGAGAATCGGATTTTCATTATGTAGCAATGTCAACTTGTTTTGATTCCCTTGGCTTCTTATAGAACATAAGGCGTACTGCAAAGTCCACTAGTCTCATCAGATTTTTCATAAATTCTTTTCTTTTAATTTTAAGAGGTCACAAGTTCAAATCCAGAGGGGGGTAGGGTATGTATACTTCCATAGACTTTACCACTCAAATTGTTGGACGGAGGGGGTCCCTTGTCCCGCAATCAATGGGGTCTCCTACACAAGTTTGGTGTCTGACTTGGTCGTGACCTTAAAAATAGATTATTATTATTATTATTGTGTAAAGTGGCAACATGATCGGATTAATCATAAATATTGATTTTGGAATTTTTAGATTGTATATTATTTTTATGTAAGAAGATATGTTTGGAATCTTTTAAGTTTCACATTATTGTACTTTTGTTTGTTTAAATAATTTTACAAAAATTAGAATTTCAAATTTTAATAAAAATAGATTCAGTACCTTTAAATATTCTCATTGTAATTTATTTGTTTAATGTTAATTTTTAATATTATAATTTTATTAAATTCAAAATAATTTTTATGGGTTTTTAGTTTAAAAATACAAAAATAATTTGTTTTGGTTTGGTATTTTAAAAAACTCTATTTCTCAATTCTTAATGTTAAAAATCTAGTTATAAGCTTGTTTTGGCCTTCCAATTTTAAAAGTTGTCTTCATAAATTCTTAATGTTAAAAATCTAATTATGATTTTATAGAAGATTGATCAACGTCCATATACTAATTCAAAGTTTCATTAACAATGTTATTTATAATTAAAGTAATGAGATGATTATGTAGTAATTAAAAAGCCTTTCAAGTTTTAAAGATTTTTTGGTTCATTATTATGTTTGCATTTATATTAAAATTTAAAATTTGTTCTTATTTTTTTTATAAAAGAATTTTAAGTACAACTTAATTATATTCTTATGAGTGGGCTTGATTAGAGAAGATATCCAACTTAAATATTTTGAATGTGTTGGGGAGAGTTAATATATAAAACTTACCCATTCCCACCCTCACTCTCACCCTCACCCTCATTATATATGAGGGTGGGGTAAAGAGACTTAATATGCAAAACATAATGTGTTTTGCAAAACATAATATGTTTTGCATATTAACTCTCCCCACTAATATATTTCGCATATTAAATTCCCCACTCATTATGTTTTGTCTACATCCTTATAAATTTTGGGATGTGAAAGAGAGTCTACACCTTTGTTGGCTTAGGTGATGTTAGCTAACTCTATAATCTTTGGTCTTGTTTTGTCTACATCCTTATAAATTTTGGAATGTGAAAGAGAGTCTACACCTTTGTTGGCTTAGGTGATGTTAGCTAACTCTATAATCTTTGGTCTTGATTATTTGAAGACCCAACCTTTATCCTCCTCAATAGGTTGATTAGCACCCGAAGGAGGTGGAGGGGTGTTGGCAACCAGTTTTTCTACTGGTTTGGGCTTACATGCATGGTTGGTTTGTTAGACATTTTAGGCGTATAAATTGGTTCAGATATTTCACTTTTTTTGTTAAAAACAAGGTGAAAAATTTAAGTGCAAAGTCAAATTCTTAATCTAATCGACTTCACCACAAATTCCTCTAGCTGTAACATGAAAAGAGCTTTGCCTTCCATCACTACTAAGGACCTTGCCATTGTTTAAATTCATAAGCAAAGGGCCTCATAATTGGGTCTGAATCTTTTATATATTACATAATGTTTCAATATATGCTTTCCTAATGATTTCGAATTAGACGCACGTTGGCTTAAAAATTCACGAAAACTCTGCTCTACTTTAGTCAGCACAGATAACGCTTTATAACAAATTTTAATTTTAATTGGAATGAAGGTAATGGACTCTGTTTTTCCAACAGATTTTACTTACTGGCAGTCAATTTTTTTATTGGGAAACCATAGCGATTTGATCTTTACGAGAACGCATAAATGTAAGGCTAAACAAAACAAAGCAGAGCAGTTTTTAAATTCAATTCAGATATTCCATAACATTATTCTTTTCTGATTATATTTTCCAGGACTTGGTTCAAAGACATTTATTAAAAACATTCATCTAGTGAGAAATTGTTAAATCCCATATTTGAGATTTGAATGATTATTAATATATTATATTTGAGATTTGAGTCCGCCCGAATTAATCCTGCTGAAAACTCTACCTTGGCTGCTACTACGCTGTATCCTCGCCTGCAATTGAACCAAGAAAAAACAGACTGGAATCAATGACCCTACTGCTAAATTAGTATTTATTTGCCAAAGTTAACACTGATTTTAAAAGTGGAGCTCATTTCATGATAATGGTGGGACATGTATTATAGTAGTGTTGTAAAGGAGAGCTTACATGACCCGACTACCCAGATTTGATCCCAAACCAAATCCACGAATCCCAGATCGAGACAGAGCACTGACAGCCACAACCTTCACATGGAGAAGAGATCTCGCCATTAAAAATTGTGTCTTTGTTACCAATTGACCAAGACCAATACTGTGGCGTGACCTTCTTTCTCCTCTTTGCAATTAATTAGATCGGGTTGATCAAGAAAATAACTTCCTATTGGTATTACATTGGGATATCCCAAGGTTGGTGTGAATAGTTTAATTTGTTTTTTTTGTTAGGAGTAATGATTGTTATTGTTCTACTTAAGTTTATTTAGGCTTAATTATTATAAGTGACATGTTGAGTTCTTAACGAGTATATTGTTGTAATAGTCTTAAACTCTATGTTGACAAAACCTCAAGCTTCTCTATCCAGAAAATGAGGTAATTGTTGAATTATTTATTTTCTATCACTATATGAAAATGACCTTCATTTATAAGGTTGTTAGATTGAGAGACACTAAGTAAGAATGAGAATATAATGTGCACATAATATATGGTTTTTTATAGTAGATGTTTCCATCTTGAAGGGTTTTACCATATAAATCATGAAGCTTATTCGTTAATGTCTTTTGTGAATTAGTACTTAAGGTGTTCAATCCTATGACCATGCTAAATTTATAATGGTCTCAAAGCATAGATAAGACTACCATTTCTTTGATTTCAAGAAAGTGATTTTGGATTTTTCGTGCATTTTATGTTTTGATTCACCAATTGGACTTGGTAACAACTTTCCTTCTTTGTATATTTATATATCTCTTTTTTTAAATATGCAATCAAATCTCCAAAGCTCTCTAGACATTCTCTTGAAGTTCTTAAATGGATGCTCAATTTTGAAACAATTGGTCCATTCTAAAGGAATTATAACCATTCCATTGTATGTGGAGTAGTCCTTTTAGTTAGATTTGTCTTTTTTTTAATAAAAAAAATAGTTTTTTCTTGCTTAGATCTAAATTTATGTCCAATAAGCCACAACAATCCATTTGGTAACGGTTTACAATTTTGATTTTTGTAAAGTTTGATTTCGCTTAGTTTGCCTAGTAAAATAAAACTCTGATTTTTTTTTATTGTATGTCACTAACTTACTAATCTACTAAGAAGAAAAACAATAGTACACCATCATTGATTCTTATTAATACATTCACACCAAAAATAGATAGAGAAAGACACAAAACACAAATTATTTGGAATCTCAATTATTAATGTACAAATTATTTGGAATCTCAATTATTAATGTACAAATTATTTGGAATCTCAATGATTAATGTTTTGACCAAACTCTAGTAGTGAATTCATTTGGTTTAAATGGTTGGAATCTCAATTATTAATGTACAAATTATTTGGAATCTCAATGATTAATGTTTTGGCCAAACTCTAGTAGTGAATTCATTTGGTTTAAATGGTTTAAACAATGTATCATTTAAATAAACTAAATTTAGTTTAATAAAATAAAACTTCTTGTTAATAATTAAACAACCATGCTATTATTATTATTATTATTATTATTATTATTATTATTATTGAATTGGTCTTCTTTTATTATTGATATTCTTATTACTATTGAAATTATATGTCTATGGAACAAGTATATCAACGTAATTCCAAAGCATACACTGTAAGTGCATGATTCCTTCTTTTTGCATTAATGTGGAGGCAACTAGAATAGTTGGCACTCTTTTACATTGATAAGCAAAGTATTTTAAAGCACTGAAGAAACATTCAAGAGGAATGAATGTGACCATTGAGAATCAAAATTGAAATAACAAAATAATCTAACTTCATTCAATGGTGAAAGGAGAATCAAATATTCATTCTTTGTATGGGCATTTTATATGTAGTATTTAGGAAGGTTCATAAAAATTCATTTTGATTAGAATTCAACGAAGAAGAAAATTTAGAAAGTGTATGATTTCAATTCTTTCAAGGATTTTTTTAATGTTCTAGGTTGATTCAAAGATCCTTAAAATCCCAAAGGACAATGGAGGAAGTATGCACTTGGAACTTTAACCCATAGAACTATGTTAGACACCTAAGTTCCTTATCAATTTAATACATAGAACTTCACGGATGAAAGAGTAATTTTCCGTGGTTTTTATCCCATGTCGAACACAATGTCAACTTATTTTTGGATTCTCAATTTAATTGACTTAGTTTCTCTAAGAATGGAAGGTGAACTACAAAGTCCCTGCAAGTGGCACATCATGCATGCCTTGGTACTTGCTTAATGACATGTTTTGTGTTGACATACTAGGGCTCCTTTTCCCACAATGAATTCCCAATGAGAACATTGTGTTCATGATGAATCTTACATGAGAAAAACCAAGTTATTTTGACATCACAATTCTAGAGGTTTTTTTATTGACCCTTAATATTAAAGATTTTGTTATGATATTATATGAAACATTTAGAAGATTGATTAGTTTCCATCTTTTCATTTTCTGATTCAAAGGATCACTGACAATGTTTTTGCAACTAAATTAATGACTCGATCATGATGTAACAACTCAAAATTCTCAAGTTTTGAAGAAGTTCATTTAGATTTGGAGAATGACTATTCTTCATCTTAGACCACACATAATAGGTTACTCTTCCTTAGTGATCTCCTTATGCAACCTCTCCTTTTCAAAATGACAAAGTTTGGTAAACACAACTCTACCACATTCTTCTAGGCTTTTGGGTTTAATTGCAGAGAGGATACACATCATAGATATTTATGAATTAAAGATCTAATATATGTTCTTAATATGCTCTATGTCTTCCTCCAAAATGACATTAAACTTGGAGGGCTTATGAATTCCTTGATGTAATGAATTCTTACATCCTCTAAAGTGTTTCACTTTAAGGGGCTTCCAAAAAAACTTTAGAGGTGGAGGGGTCTTTATCTAAGAGAGTTTTAACATTTTATAATCTCTTAAGGCCCACTTATCTTTCCTTATTTTGTTTCAATCACGAACCTACCCCATTCCAAATAAATTTAGCATTGACTTCCCACCCTAAGATTTATCCACGATCATTTTCAGGAAAAGGAACAAGAATAAATACAAGCCATATATCAATGACTTAACCTACCCCATTCCAAATAAATTTAACATTCACTTCCGACCCTAAGATTTATCCATTATCATTTGCAGGAAAAGGAACAATAATAAATACAATCTACTTCATATATCAATGTCTTACAATATTCAAAGTCTAAATGAGAAACAATGACCTTAAAGGGAATCCCTCTAGGTCCATCCCAAACTTCAATCAAAAAGGATGACATATTTGGAAGGTGGTATGACATGAGAACCCATAACTAGACATTGACTTTGTATTTCTCTATAATGTGCAAAATCCACACAATCCTTAGGACCTCCATACAATCTATCTAGATTGACTTGGGAATGCGTGTTTCCTTGTCTCCTATTAGACTAGGTGAACCTGCTGGACTACACTTGTTGTTAGACCAAAACCCACAGGTGTTAGTCTCTGCCACAATCATTGGAGTTAGGATCCACGAGAGGGGGTTAACCCATGTCGTGAAACCCGTGGGAAGCGTTTAACCCAATGTCCAACAATCTCCCCTCCAACGCATGTCGGACGAGTTTCGAACTCGAGACATGTCACTCTAATTCCATTTGTTGGACTACGATTGTCGTTAGACCAAAACTCTCAGGCGTTAGTGTCCACCACAATAATTGGAGTTAGGATCCATGAGAGGGGGTTAACCCATGTTGCAAAACTCATGGGAAGTGTTGAAATCAATGTCCAAAAAAATCATCTCCAAAAATCAAGTTGTTTTTTATATCCAATTAAGATTAAATGCCTACAAAAATGTTCTGCACTTGGTCCATGGAACTTTTTCACTTTATTCTTGTGTAACGATATTACCACTATCTATATCCTCCTCCTACCCAACCATGTTGACATCCCCACCCAACACCCATTCAACATTGGAGGAGAAAGAAATCTAGACCCAAAATCTAATTTTAACTTCAGATGAATTAGGTATATAAATGGAGAAAAATCCAAATAAATATTACCTAGAAGAAAGTTGGGCACATACATTTGATCCATAGATCCACATATCTACACAATAATCAATGAAACAAACATGCAATAAAGAAACCAATACGAAAACAATGCACCATGATCAATGAAACTAGCTTGCAAGAAATAAACCACCATAAGAAGTATGTCTCCATTCCCTCTAAGTTTTTAATAACCCAAAACAAACCATGTCAATAAAACTTCATTCTAACTTTCAATGGAAAATTAATTGATTTAATTTCTGCTTAAAAAAATATTGCTTCCTACAAAATTTTCCACAATAACATCTTCCACTAGAATAATCACCCCTCACTTTTCATGACAATAAGTTTAACTTCAAGATTCAAACAAGCTTGTATCGCTCGACCTTGAAAATAAATTATCATTCATGAACTACCCATGAAGTAGGAGAATACCTAAATGCGTCCTTGTAAAGTTAAGGGACTCTACAACTTTATTAAATTTCATTTGGTAAGTTGGCTAACTTTGCAATCCCTTGTCTTACCTATACTTTTGTCTTTTGTCTCCCATCCTTTGCCCTCTTCGAACTAACAATGGGAGGAGGTGTGTTAGAATTAATGATTATGTTGAGTTGGAGATTGGTTTGAAGATTTGTAGGAGGATGTTGAGATATTCTCTCAACCTATCCCTCCAAGAGTGGAGTTAGTTGGATTTGAATCCAGCTATATATGTAGCTATGTATGTGTGT